>JAJPUD010001719.1:8354-37483 GCA_023553655.1 Myrmecobius fasciatus | reverse complement strand
AATTTTTTGTTCAGATCCGGTCTTTTCATTAGAAATAGGTGAAATTCACCTATATCATTGAATGACCATCTTCTTCCCTGGAGGATAATGCTCATTCTAGCTGGATAAGTTATTCTTGGTTGTAATCCAAGTTCCTTTGCCCTTCGGAATATCTGGTTCCAAGCCCTTCTTCCATAGCTCTACTCAGTTTCTCAGAATGAATTTCTGCAATGATTTCTACATCTATATATTTCTAATTTGGACATATTTCCCAGAACTTCATTTTTGAATTTTGAAAGATCCAATGAACATCTCCATCTAGAAAATTGCAAGTCTTATAAACACAATCTGTCTAAAACAGAATTCAACTTATCCCCAAACCTACTCTTATTCCTGAATTCTCTCCATTCTTCCTAGTCACAAGGGTTATATGCTCAGAGTCAGATACTAAGACTTCTAACTTTATATTCTCTCTCAAAAGCATCTTTTTTTTCTTTATATTGAGGCCGGTATCCAAACTCAGATCTTTTTTTCCTCCTTTTTAACTGGTCTCTCTGCCTCAAGCCTTTAATTGTTTCTAATTGACCCTCTATCCACTTACCAAAATGCTTTCACTAAAACCTCAGGGCTAATCATGTCAAGGGAGGTTTACTCCCCTGCTTAAAAATCTTTAGTGGTTCCCTATTTGATTCTGGGATAAAAGTTGTACTACTCAACTTGGAATTTAAGAATCTTCATATTTATTAGGCTTTTAAAATTTAAAATTATTCTTATGTATAGTGGCAGCAAGAGTTTCCATAAATAAGGGATATTTCAAGTAGTCAGATGACTACCACATTTAATAGGTCTTCACCCAATGCATCATAACCACCATTCATTATTATGAAATATTAAATTTTTAGTCCTTGGTTACCATTTGGCCCTCCTATATCTGTAATCTGTATGCCAATAAAATGTTTCCTTCACAATGAGTATCCATTATGAAAAGATACCTCTCTCAGCTTCTTTGAAAAGGAGAGTTGGGAAAAGTGAAACAATGGATATAACATCAGAATTGTTGTTGTTTTCAATATGATGCGTTGTTTTACTGAGCTTTTTCTCCTTTTTTTTTCTTCCTTATGATAAGGTATGGATCCCTGGGAGAGGGTGGAATATAAAACAAAAGAGGATGTAAAATAAAAGATAACAACAGAAATTTATTTTTAAAAAAAGTAAAAAAAATAATCTTTCCACTTTTAAGAAAGACTGGAAATAATAAAGTTTCATCATAGTTTGTTCCCTTCTATTCAGAATCTGAAAAACCTGGACTTTTCTTCTATACTGTAATTTGATTAAAAATAAATAATAACAGTATTAGCTCACAGTTTTTCTTTATAGAAGTCTGGGATCTGAACTTTCCAAGTTAAGATCAGGAACCATGTCATATTTTATTTTTCATATCTTCCATAGCTCTACTCAGTTTCTCAGAATGAATTTCTGCAATGATTTCTACATCTATATATTTCTACTTTGGACATATTTCCCTTTCTTTCCTTCACTTTCTGCCAGCAGATCTGCTTGTTTTCAATGCCACAGAACATCATGCCTCACTATCTGAAAGCCAAGAGGTAGAAATAAGGAAAGAAAACATTCCAGACACAGAGAATAGCAACAGAAAATGTTCAGAATTGAGAGGTGGAGTGCCCTGTTTGTGGAATGACAAAGAGGCTGATATTATTGGACTGATTATTATATGGAGAGGGAGAAGTTGTAAGAAGATGAAAAAGATGGTAAGAGTAGGAGATGGTAGGCTATGAAGGGCTTTGAACATCAAATAGAAGATTTTGCATTTGCTCCTATCAGTGAAATTTTGGCAATTCTAAATTCAAGCCATTACTCATAACCATCCCTCTGTCTCCACTGACCTAGCTACCAGTCCTTCAAGCCTTCAACAAATCTTTCCTGGATTATTGCAATTATAAAACTGTGTTCTCCCTGTTTCATATTACTCCTCCCTACTCCATACTTGACATAACTGATAAATTAATTATCCTAAATCATACTTCTCACACTGGACAAGGAACTTAAGCTTATCTAATGTTAATATCCTCATTTATAAAAGGTAGATAATAATAGCAACTATCTCACAGAATTCTTATGGAGATCAAATTAGATAATATGCATGAAACAAAACCTTAAAATGCTATGTAAAATCAACTATAATTATTATCATTTAACTCCCCTGTTCATTAACCTTACATTTAATTAGTCAATCAAACTAGCATTTACTAAGTACTGATTGGTTGGCACTGTGCTAGAAAGATGGGAACACAACAGGAAAAAAAGGAAACCATCCCATACCTCAAGGAGTTTACAATCTGTAATAAGAGATTCTCTATATTTATATTTATATTTATCTCTATATCTATGTGTCTCTCTGTGTGTATATATGTTTGTGTACATATATATAAAACACAGTATATATCATATATTATATGATGTAATTTAATGCATAATATAATACTTAATAACATATATAATTTTTAACATAACATATATCATATTATAATTATTACATCATGTAAGTATATACATGTATTGCATATATGCATATACCTATATCTGTATGTATATATACACACATGTATGTGAAAAGACAAAGTAAGAATATACGAATAAATACAAGGCACAAGGTCATGAATATCTTTAAATGCCAGAGAAATTTGTATTTCATCCTAGAATAAGGGAGCTATAATGTACTATAAATTATTCCCCCAAAATCAGCTTCGTATCTCCAGTCTCCTTGACTTAGCACTTATTTGTGTATGTTACCTCTTCCCCATCCCCGTCACAAATTCTTTGAGCATTTGGATCATTCTTTATTGATTTCTAGACCTAGCACTTTGCACAGTGCATTACACATAGTAGGCAGGAAGCATATGTCTGTGGAATTTGAATATCTCATTATGAAGCAGCATTTTTTACTTAGAGAAAAAATAATATCTCCCTGACAATTCTCTTCTTGGTCCTAGTTTTGAACCATGAGGACAATTAGAATAAGTTGTTCCTTCTTCTTTATAATCACTCTAACATAGTATGATGAAAAGAGCATTAGGTTTGGAGTTGGAGGGTTTGGCTTCAACTCTAGCTTCTATGACTGCCTGTGTGACAATGAACAAGTAACTTCATCTCTCTGGGTTTCAGTTTCCTCACTTATAAAATGAAGATATTGGGCAAGAGGGCTTCTAAGGTCCCTTCCAGCTTTAAATTTCTGACAATTCAAGCATCAACATCTGTGGAAGGCCTTATCTGCTCTCTAAAGCTATTAGTCTCCCCTCACTAAAGTTATTAAATCTGTATATGTCTTGTAGGTACTGTACCTATTTATATACATGTTGTCTCCCCCTTAGATTATAAAGGTTTTTACAAAAGCAAAGAAGATCTTTCATCTTTCTTTGTATCCCCAGCATTCAGGACAAAGCCTGGCAAAGTAAATGCTTAATAAATGTTTATTGATTAATTAATCACTTGATTGAATAGAATGTTATTTCCTATAGATGATGTGAGAAAATATGAAAAATTCAAGGAAATCAAGGAAAATATATGAAGTGATACAGAATAAAGAAAGCAATACCAAAAAAAGTCATTTGTATTGGCTAGAACTATGTAAATCAGACAAGACTAAACAGCAATAATTCTTAGATTAAATAAAATAGATGCTGGTGGGAGTACCTTATTAAACATAAAACAAAATACCTCTCCTTTTTTCAACAAATAGTAGCCGATTACAGTTGCAATCATTTACAAGCACTTTTTGGTACTGCTTTATTTAGCTATTTAAGGGGAAATGATGGTTTTTGCCTCTATCTTCTTTTTGCTAATCATAAATGTATCAATAATAAAGTAGAAGAAAAATATACTGAAATCTTAGCAATGATTTGTCTTTTTCAAGGACAATAAAGTTCAATGAAGAACAATGTCATTTCAAAGACTTCATTTTTAAAATACAGTAATAGGTGAATTTGCCAAATTGGTTAGTGAAAGCAAATTTTAATATTAATAGTAATGAGGTAGCTATTGAGGGTTTCAATATATAAATATGAATATATGAATGAGGCATCATAATGCAGTGAAAGTGTGCCTGGTTTAGAATCAGGGAACATGAGTTTGAATCTTTTTTTTTTTTTTTCTACTGCTGTAGAAAGGCCACCTGTGTGGCCTTGAGCAATCCTTTAATCTCTCTAGGCCTCCAATTTTTCAACTGTAACGAGAGGAATTGGACTTGATGACTTCTAAGGACCCTTCAAGTTCTCAGGCTGTGTATCTATGATAATAGCACATATGAATATTATACACCTTTACTATACACATATTTTAACACCCAAGAGATTTTCTTTCACTTGCTGCAAAATTGCCTGGATTAATTCATATCTTAATACTTCTTGCTTTGTGCTGTGAAATTGCTTTCCCAGATGATCCTAGGACATTAAGGAATTTTAAGCCTACATACAATAATCTGGCAGATATAGTATACTGAAAAATTGCTTTTCTTCCTCCATTGGCATCAACACCTGGGGGGGAAAAGATCTGACTCCCTTTACTTCTTGAATTTCTCAAAGTTTCTTCTTCACTATCTAATGGTGGATGACTCTATGTAAGCAGCTGAGACTACAGGAGGTAGAAACTGCAGTGTCTTGATACAAAAAAAGTTGGTGAAATAGCTCAGCACTTTTCCATTTAAACAATTCTTTTTCCTTTTTTATTTTATTTTGCTGAGGCAATTGTGGTTAAGTACTTGCCCAGGGTCACATAGCTAGAAAGTGTTAAGTGTCTGAGACCAGATTTGAACTCAGGTTCTCCTGACTTCAGAGCTGGTGCTCTATCGCTGCATTTAGCTGCCACCCAAAATTATTTTCTTTATTTCTTTTTTTTTTAATTTGACTTTCAGTTTTAATTATATTAGGTATTAACTTAAATGGGAAGGAATCATATTCAGATCCCTGACATAGTAAGATAATAGCGCAGTAAAATTTAATAGCTGGCTGCAAAGATTTGAGTGTGACTCAGTTTTGAAAACTGTTTCAACATTTTTAAGGGCAAGGAGAGGTAGCAAATATTCCATGTATAAAAAACAAATGAGGAAAGAACTTAGCTAGCTAGGTTACTTAGAGCTGATAAAAATCAAATCGTATTTACAGAAGTGCCCAAGACTGAAGATCAATTCAGCCTTTTGAAGAAGTAATGGTTCAGAAAACCAGCCAGTGAAGGGAAAGGCATGCTGTTTTAAATGCTTAGATTTAACAAGATGCTCTTTAGATATACTTAAGGTAAATTGCCCCAAAGGTGAAAAGAAGAAGCATTTCTTTTGAGTTAGCTCAACAAATTGAGCAGTTTCTCTGAAATCCAGAATGTTCTCTGATGGAAAAGGTGATAGATAAATGCAATTATGACCTATTTTTCCCTAAGTAGCATTTCCTTCTTAGGTATCTACCTTCATTCACATGGATGGGGGCAAATGAACTGCTCTTTTGGGGGCAGCTATTTCATCAGTGTGGGAAGCTCCCAGTGAAGGAACATCTCCACTAATTCAGACAAGTAACTCATCTGTAACTTAAAGGTTTGAAATTTGCCATGGAAATGTCATCCATTGGTCTATAGTCACCAAGCTAACATGTATCAAGAGCAAGGTTTAAAACAAGATATTCCTCTACCCATTAAGTTACATTGCTTCTGTGATTGATCCTCTTTACTCTAGGATTAAAGTATCAAGGCTGTGATCTTAATGTGGTTGCCCATTTTGCTCATGAGTTACAATAGTAACTTCAGTCAACCATGGAGAATACTGTGTTTTCCAAAACAACATGGTGATACAGTATAAGCATAAAATTAGGAATGCATCCAGTCACTCTATTATGTTGATGTAACTGAAACATTGTATCAAATGATAATCAGAATATAGCAAGAGAGATTTATAAGACAGGAGAAAAGAAATGAATGACAAAGATATTGTCAAAGAGGAAGCAAAAGAATTCCCATTTGCACATAGTATGAGGGTTGATTTAGAAAATCCTATGGAATAAGAAAAGAAACTAATTAAGACAGTCAGCAAACATTTATTAAACTCCTACCAAATGCTAGATACTATGCTATGCCATAAAGGATTAGTAAAATAACAGATTTTGAATTTTTAAAATCTGTTATTTTACTAACATATAGTAAATATGACTTTGGCCCCTTTTTCTCAGGGTCAGATCTGTTACATTGGTTACCTGAAAGGGTTAGGAAATCTCTCTTCTCTGCCCTTGGTTCATTCCCTACTAGTTATGTTTCCCAACCAATTTAAGGAATGGATGATAAACAATTTAGTTCTGTTTAACTACTTAATATCACATTAACTTTTATAACTATTATAAAAATATCCCTTTTACAAAGGGATATTTATTTCAGAAGTATAGCCAAAACACATGCATATTTTCAACAAACCTCAGAAACATAATTTCCTCACACCTCCATGCCCACCTCATTCTCTAGAGAGGTAAGAGATTTAATCTCAAAAATTGGTTCACTTCCTACATAGCAAAGCTAGTACTGCTGACTTTGGTTAGACTGGGGTTTTTACCCATGTTCTTCAGGGCATTGCAATTAGACTGATTGCATCAAGCCTGAATTTCTGGACTCCTGGATCCCTACAATTAATTATTCCTAATCATGAAAGACTTTACTTCCTAAAACTAAAACGGAAAAGAATAATCCAAAGGACCAAAAACTTACACCCACTCCTGGGGCCCACATACCCTAAAAGGAGGAGAAAGAAAAAAATAGCCCTCTTAATATATAAGACCCTCTACCTATTTATATAACGTGAGTTGAATCCTTTCCTCTCAATCCTAAATGCTGCAAAAATCTCACTATTGTTCAGACAGGTTTAAGACACTGAAAGTTCCATTTATGCATCCAAAGGAAAGATGATACTCTCAACCATGTGATTGGTCAAAAGAGAATGTCTATAGGTATTCTTGTCATCCAGGCTCTTGGAAGCAGATCTCTATTTTTTCCACATGAATGACACCATCTTAGGTCCATTAGAATGGATATAACAAAATCCAAGAGGAGCTGATAGAGAGGAAAATTACATTCAAAACAATTATAAGATAAAATATCTGGCAGTTAATATTTTAAAGCACACTCATTATCTCTACAAATAAAATTACAGAATGCTACTTAAAGAAATAAAGAACATTTTAAATAAGTGTCAGACTATTCAGTGTTCATGGTTTGTTGCACTGATATAATAAAAATAATAGTAGTAGCAGAATTAATTAACACATTTAATACTTTACCAACCAAAAAATTCAGGGTTTTCTATAGATAGACATAATAATAACAAAATTTATTTGAAGAAACAAAACATATAAAGCATTGAAGAAAATAATTTTTAAAGTAAGAATTAAATTAGAATAGTGTTTTCAGATATCAAACTACATCACAAAATAGTAATAATCAAAACAATTTAGCATAGGTCAAAAATAGAAAAGCAAATTAAGGGGGCAGAATAGACAAAAAAGAATTAGAGATAAATGAATTCACCAATTTGCTCTTCAATAAAAGTAAAAGCCTAAAATTGTCTAGAAAAGGACTCCTTTTTTAACAGAAATAAATTGCTTGGAGAAATTACATTCAAACCAAAATCTTGCATGATCTACCACAAAAAACTTAAAATGCATAGTTAACTCGACTGTTAAGAGATAAAAACCACAAAACAAAAAAATAAGAGAGTAAGATTAGGTACTTTTTACAGTTACAGCTGGGTAGAGGGAAATGAATTCTTAACTAAATAAGGGATAAAGGTGATTATAAGAGAAATAGAGAATTTCAATGATGAAAAAATGAAAAATGTTTATATGAACAAAATTCATACAACTTGAAAAGAATGTAAAGCAATTAGCTGGGGGAAAATTTATCAATTTTTACCAATATCAAATTGGTAACTTAGAGCTATAGAAAACTGATAGAAATTTGAAAACAAAAAGCCATCCCTTAATAGAGGAGAGGATAAAGGATTTGAACATATAGTTCTCAAAAGATTTTCAAGCTATTAAAAACTATATGAAAAATGTTCCAGATCACCAATAACAGAAAGACATATCAAAACCACTCTGAAGTTTCATCTCTTACTTCCCTTGAAAATTGGAATAAATCTTGGAGTGCTGTAGAAAGATGAGCATATTTACATTCATGGTGGAATTGTAAATTAGTAAGCCATTCTAGAGAAGATTTGGGAGATACATGTAAAGAAAATATCAATAATGTTCTTATTCTTTGGCTAGACATTCCACTGGTAGATACATATCACACAGCTGTAAAGCACAAAAAGTCCCTATAGCAGCATAATAAATACAGTACCCCTATTGGTAATAGTGAAGAATTAAAAGCAAAATAGAGGCCCATGATTAGGGAAAAACTAAAAAAGTTATGATGGCTTAATACAATAGAATTTTATTATGGCAGAAAAGACAATAAATATAATTAATACACAGAAATATAAAAAAATTACATGAAATGATGCCAAGTGAAAAAAAATGGAACCAGGAGTGGCAGCTAGGTAGTACAGTAGATAAAGCACCAGCCCTGAAGTCAAGAGGACCTGAGTTCAAATCTGGTCTCAGGTACTTAATACTTCCTGGCTGTGTGACCCTGGATAAGTCACTTAACTCCAATTGCCTTAGCAAAAAAAAAGGAACTAGGAGAACAATATGCATAATGACTAAAATAATGTACATAGAAAAAATGAAAATCAAAATTAAATCCTGTAAAATTATAATAACTAAGTTTGACTCTCAAAGAAGAAATATAAGAAAACACCTTCCCATACTTCTTGACAAATAAGGGTGGTATGGGGCAGACTGAATATAGAACATTATATAATGTCAGATTTTTTTGATATGCTGGCTGATTTTGTTGAACTTTTTAAATTTTTTATTATTTGTTATAAAGGATGACTGATGAGGAGAGAGAAGAATTATTCTGGGAAATGTAAATGATACAAAGCAAAAGTTATTAATAAAATTTTACAAGGAAAAACATGAGAAATGTTTAAACAAGACTGAAGTCTCTATACTTTCATATGAAGTGATATGAATATAATTCCCAAATTCCACTTAGCTCTTTAGATGATTATATTTTATTAGTCTCAGGGATATTGCAAACAGGTTAAATAACCCTGTTGACTCATGTGAGTCTCTTTTCCTTCATCTGGATCCTTCACATTTTTGGTGAATATAGTGTATTCAGGTAGGATATATATGTGGAGGGGGGCAAATTATAATATTAAAATTATTAATGAGCTATATTTAAGACAAAAAATAAAAAAATAAATAAACAGGCAATTCCCTCCAACTCCTTTTTCTCACTGAATTATAATTCCCTTGGTTTCTTACATGTTTTCTCATAGGAAAATTATAAAATTATACTATTACTAAATTATGCTATACTAAATTATATATTAATATGTTTGATATTAATATATTAAATAGTAAATTATGCTATCTAGACATGAAAATTATATTTTTCCTTTCTGCTTTGGAAATTCAGTTCCTAGCACAATAATTATGCTTGAAACTTGGCCTCTGAGAGCAGGTGATTTCATTGGAACAGAGAACGGTGTAGAAACTCCCTAACCAATGTAAATTTATACCTACTCTGAAACTTATCATAAATTGACATGCAAATGATGTTTTAAGATTTTCAAAGTACTTAACAATTATAATTTCCTTTGGTCCTCACAACAACCTTGAGAGTTAAGTGCTCATTTTTATCCCCATTTTACAAATAAGGAAATAGGGTCACATTCAAATCCTGCTCCAACACTACCTCTAGATCACTTTGGACCAGTCAATTAAGTTTTTTGGCCTTAACTTTGTCCATTGTAAAATAAGTCTATTAGATTAGATGACATCTAAAATTCCTTCCAGGGAATTTAGGTAGCATAAGGAATAGATAGATTACCAGACCTGAAGTTAAAAAGACCTGAATTCAAACAGTCCTCAGATACTTACTAGCTATGTAACCCTGCTCAAGATCTTAATGCTGTTTGTTTCAATTTCTTCATCTATAAAAGGATCTGGAGAAGGAAATGTCAAACTACTCCATTATCTATGCCAAGAAAACCCCAAATGGGGTCACCAAAGGTCAGATATGACTGAACAACAATAAAACCATCACTGGAGTTATGATCCTCTAAGACTCTTATTTTATAAGGCATATAGTCACTTAAATAGTAAATATGAGAACCCAGTATTGAACCCTGGTCCTGTGACTTGAGATTTTTTTAGAAAGCTCTTTTATGATGAGTGACAATAGTAGGGTGGCTGGATTGAAAACAGAGTTTATATTTGCACAAGTTAATGTTCCAGTTATTTTTCTTCTAGCATTTTCATCCCAATTTGCAAAATTGTAGAGTATGTCATAAAAAAGAACCTGAATAATAGCTTTTCTCTGTGGTGAAAGAGCTGAGCAGGGACCAGGAGTGTAGCCACAAGTGAGTTCTCATTAATCCTTTCAAAAGAAGCCAAAAGCCAATAGAACTCACTCATCAAAGCCTATTATTTTGGGGTCTTTTATTCATCAAAACTAAAATATTTGTTGATGTGATGTTACAAAAGAACATGTTCAAAGTTGGAGGAAAATATTAACTCTCTGGATATTCCCAGCATATTGCAAAATGCATAAAGCCCTTATCAGAGACTTCTGCTGGGCATCTATTACTCTGACTTGTTTTTAACTTTTCATTTTCTATTCATCCTCCATCAACTAACTGGCATTTCTCAGTCACTGCAAGACCTTATTCCTGTTTGTCCCTAAAGCATAAGGGGGGAAAATAAAGTGACTCTTTCACACTCTGGTGAGTCCTATGGTCCTGTCTACCACATACAAGTGGCAACTTTTGCTCTTTCATTTGCCTTTTGTAACCATGTCTTGATGGGGTCATGAGAGGAATTATATTGTCAGGGAATTAGGAAAAAAGGCTATTTTTTCCCTTCATATATCAAGCTCCCCAGTTTGATGTGACTGTACAGTTCAAGTTCTTATAAACTTGAATCTATGCTCTACCATTACAACACATTAATTATGCCATTGGTGTTTTACCAAGTCCTGAGAGGCATTGTGAGATAGATTGGTAGCCTTGGAATGAAGATCTCTCTTCAAGTCCTCCTCTGATGCAAACTAATTGGCTTTATATTCCCAGTATCCCAAATATATTTTATAAAGATATTAGTTACAAACTATCATCTGCATGCATCACTGGAAGAAGTTTCCATCCAGAGCATCCCATACAGATGATATTGCAGTTGTAGATTGAAAAATAACCAAGATGCTGAGTTCTGAGAAATCCTATAACAAATTAATGCAGCCTTATTATACACATTATGTAAATAGTGGAAACAACAGCCTACTACTTTAAATTTGATTGATCATGTTTGTTTACTATATGGGCCAGATGCTGCTTTCTTGAAATATTTTGGTCAAAATCCCTGTAATCAAAAATTTTGCATTTTAGGAGCACTTTCAATAGCATGAGCTGTCAAACAAAACAGGAAAAAAATAATCCATTGTTTCTCTTCCTGTGATAACCACATCTTAATGTAGCATTTAGGGAAAGTATCACTTAGCAAGCCTCTTCTGTTTCCTTCAATATTGTAATCCAATACTGAGCTCAAAGAGATGAAGAGAGGACTTCACAATGTGTTGAAAGGACCCCTGAATTTAGATTCATAGGGACTCAGTTTGAACCCTAACCCTGCTACTTCTAAGCTATTTGACCTAGGCAATCCAGTCAGTCTCTCTGGGCCTCAGTTTGACTGTTTAGGAAATGAAGAGTTAGAGTTAAATGATTTATGATCCTTTCTAGATTTTCATTATATGAATTTTTTCAAAATGCTTCACACAGAACCAATTCACGCACGAACATTTTCAGACACTTCTCTCTCTTCAACTTCTAGCTACTTTTACTAGATAGAGAAAAACTTAGCAAATTTCTTTGAAGGAATAGCTTAATATTTAGAACAAAAGAGAACACTTCTTTCTTAGTTGTGATATTGACTACAAAAGCCCCTGTTACATAACTACTTGTAATACTAATGTTCCTGCAGTGACCTACCCAGCAGATGGCGATATTGAGACTCATACAGGATTATGGCTCACATGATTATGCAAATGATTTATGAGAAATGGTTTTGGGGAGAAATTTGAGTTGTTTGGCAATAATATCCCTTTCAAATTCACCTTTTCATTGCTGAATTAAGATAGTCTGTAGACAGAAATTTCTACAGACTTGCATTAATTTTCTGAGAAAGTGATGATGGTCACTTAAGTGATGACAATCAGTGTTGAGCTCTTGACTGATAATCAGAATCCTGGTTCGACTAGCAACTTCTTTGAAACTATCTCCAAATGCTTGATTTAAAGCTTTTTTCCCCCACTTCAGTGAAAGCAAAACTAATTCTATCAGCTACAGTGAACAAAAGAGGTCTCATTCAGAGCTTGTTTAATAAGAATATTAGAACAAAGAAGAACTGAAAGTCTTCTATGAAAAACATATTCTCAAAACTTAAGGATCCTTATAAGACACCATGATTCAAAGAGACAAGATATTTCTCTGAATATCATGAAGACATAGAACAAAGAAAAGTAAGTGATCAAAGAGGCAGCTTGGTATTTTGGAAAGAACACTGGATCCGTAGTCAGAAGGTCTGGCTTTCTATCTTGGTAACTTTGCTCCTTAGTGGATATTGAGGCAAATGGCTTTCCCTCTCTAGATTGCATGTTCTTTATCTGTGAAGAGAAGGAGGAGGAGGAGGATGAAGAAAAAGAGGAGGAGGAGAAGAAAGAATAAGAAAAAAAAGAAACCAACAAAGAAGATAGAAGAAAAGAAAGAAAGAAAGAGAAAAGAAAGAAAGAAAGAGGGGCAGCTGTGGGTGCAGTGGATAGAGCACCAGCCCTGAAGTCAGGAGGACCTGAGTTCAAATCTAGTCTCAGACACTTAACATTCCCTAGCTGTGTGACCCTGGGCAAGTCACTTAACCCTAATTGCCTCAGCAAAAAGCAAAAAAAAAAAAAAAAGAGAGAGAGAGAGAGAGAAAAGAAAAAGAAAAAAGAAAAGAAAAGGAAGGCAGGCAGGAAGGCATGCAGGCAGGAAGGAAGGAAGGAAGGAAGGAACAAAGGAAGGAAGGAAGGAAAAAGAGAATCCTATTAGGCAACATGAAATTGTGAGCTCCTACAGGACCAGGACTGGTTTTTTGTTTGTTTGTTTTGTTTTGTTTTGCATTCCTTTAGGCAATATCCAGATTGTTTACCATACTTTTTGATTTGCAATAGATGTTTAATAAAAGTTTATTGACTGAGTTAAACCTCTGTTCCATTTCTAAATATTATGATCCTAGATCTGACATTAGTAAATTACCTAATATACTTACTTCTCCAGCAAGTTCAGGAGTTTTACTGAGATAAACATTATGGTTATTCAGATTTGATAAGCAACTATCCCACCAAAATTATTGTATGGTTGATTTTATGAGTTTGGCATACTTCACTTTGATAAAATGGAAAAAAATACTGACTCTCATAGCAGAACTGGGCTCAAATCCTACTACTGTCGCCAAAGAACTTAACGTCTCTTTCTCTCAGTTTTCTTATCTACAGCATAAAAGAGTTGAATTAGATTATTTCTAAAAACCTTTTCAGATCTAGATCTTTTATACTGTGGGAGAGAAGAGAAATCCAATCTTTTGTGACTCTCCTAGCTCTAAGCATTAAGTGAGAAATCCACCTTCTCTTCTTGCTGTGAAGGGGAATGACTGGGAAGAAGCTTGCATGTAGAACTCTGATCAGGTTCTTATTTTCAGCTTGCAGGTCCTCAACATTTCATTCCTAGATTATTGCAATGGCCTATTAGTGGGTTTTTACCTGCCTCAGGGTTCTCCATTGAGCCACTAAATAGGTTTTCTTAAAACACAGGTCTGATCATATCATAGATACACACACACACACACACACACACACACACACACACACGCATGCACATTTGGTGAACTCCAGTAGCTTCTTGTTCCTCCAGGAACAAAATTAACAATACTCTATTTGGCTTTGAAATTCCCTTCATATTCCAGGTCCTTCTTATGTTTCCTATCTTCTTATACTTTACTCCTCAAGAGTATTCTTTGATGAAGTAACACTGGACTCCAGGCTTTTCCACAAACAAGACATTCCATTCTTAACTTTAGACATTTCCTCTAGTTTTCTCTATGTCTAGAGCACTCTCCCTCCTCAGTTTTGACTACTGACCTCACCAGTTTCCTTTAAGTCATAACTCAATTCACACCTTCTATCGGAAGTTTTCCCTAACTTCTCTTAATTGCAGTGCTTTCCCTTTTAATTATTTCCCATTTATTCTGTATACAGTTTGCTTTGTATATATTTGTTTGAATTTTGCCTCCCCATTAGCTTCTTAAATGCAGAAGCTGTCTTTTGCCTCTTTTTTGCATTGTCAACACTTAGCAGTGCCTGGTTCATAGTAATATTAGTAATAAATAGTAATAAATTTTGATTGATTGATTAACTTGAGTAAATGATTTTCTTTGGTATTTGCTATGTGTTTTCATTATGAAACTGTATTTGGTGGGAAAGTATTCAATCCCATACTTGGGATCCTCTTTTCTCTATTAAAAAATAATAATTAGGAATTTAGGAAAGAAGGGAGTTAGGGAGAGAAAGAAGGAGGAACAATGTGAAGGAGGAGAGAAAGAAAATAAGAAAGGAAGAAAAGAAGGAAAAGAGAGAAAAAGGAAGAAGGGGGGGGAAGATTATTTCTTATCTTAATTATTTAAGTTCTTATCTTATCTTATCCACCTTAGTGACCTAGAGTACTATCTTAGTTGAGCCTTGAAGGGAAGAACAAATGGTAATAATTGGAAGTATGTGGATCCATTCCAGACATCAGTGACAGTATGAGCAAAGCAAAGAGATGAGAGTAGGAAGAATAGCTGATGAGAAAATATCACCTAGGCTGTTCAGAAGCTTAGAAATTTTTTTGAATTAATAATATATATTTAAAAATAGCAAAAAATAGAAAGTTCAAAATCTATATTAAATTAAATATTAAATTGTATGGTTCAGATTTTAAGTATGATAGGAATTCCAAAAAGGGAGCTATGAGTGAACTATAATATGAGTGAAATATAATGAGGGAAGGCTTTGAGAAAAAGTTAGAATTTGAGAATATTTGAATATTTGGAAAACTGTCTCCTAGGAGAAAAAGAAAATTTGTTCTATTCAGTCTCAAAAAACAGAATTAGGAAGCATGGATACAAATTGCAAAGATGGACATTTAGACAAATTAAAGTCGATTGGGGGGGGTGGAGAGAAAGTGGAATTCTAACAATTATAGCAATCCCAAAATGAAATGAATGAGTTGTGTCTCTAGGAAGAACCTTCCCCTTCCCTGAATTATTCAAAGCCAATTCTGAATAAACATTTTATGTGCAGTGGAGGGAATCCTCCCCATCAAGTATGAGTTGAACTGACCACTAAGCCCAACTATCTGAAATTTTGTGACACTGATATTATGGAATTATTTTTATATTCTGTTCAAAAGAAATCACACCCACTCAGAGTCAGAGCATGAGATGGGAAATTATAGGAAATTAAGTTGGAGAAATAAAATATGACTAAGCATGGCATTTTGTGCGATGTGAATGGCATTCTCTGATCATTAGTCTTCCACTACCCCCACTTTCATACTCAGAATGAATATGACATGGTGATAGACCATAATACCCATCTAACTTTTTTATTTTTAAGCAAAATTATCCATCTGTTAATGAGAGAGTAGCTCCACTGAGTAAGAGCAAGATTATTGTGAATGTTATTGAATAATGTAGATATTGTTTTTAATTGATTGGTTTTTTTTTTTCTAAAAACTATACACTGTTCTACAGGATAAATAAACTAATCTCTGCAGTTTCCTTTGAAATGGTTCAACCAAAGTGGAAACTCTGATATGGAGTCCAAATGGTAAATGTTATTTCCTGCTTTTCAGACCCTCCTCTACCTTCTGTATGCAAGTCAGCAAAGTTCTGTCTTTCTAACCTTTCATCTTTTTCCTCCCTTTGTAACTTGAGTCTGATTGCTCTTTCTCTGTTGAAGAAGCAGACCATTTTCTGCAGTCTTTGGGGGGTTGGAAGCAGAGTAGAGAAAAGAAAAGAAAACAGAAAATTCCCCATTTACTCAGAAAATTATTTAAAGAAGAAAAATATGGGACGGGAGAAGGAGGATTTTCTCTGTGCTTTTCTAGAGGTATGACCTAACCAAGATTTTGCTCCATAAAGTGGAGTTACACTTTAGAGCTATCAATAATTCCCCCTACAAAGAACTACTCATAATTGGATCTTTCTGCTTTGGTAATAGTGGTTTAAACAGGCTGTTTCTGTAGGAAGCAAGCATTTCCGGCTCCAAAATGGCATTGTGCAGAATTCTTCCTCTTTAATGGGAAAGCTGTATGCTTTGAACTTAATGATTGATCATGTGTTATAAGATGAGTTCTGGTTTTAGCCACATCCTTTGGTGGAAAAAGCAACGTGGAGGCTATTGCTGTTACAGAGACTATGATGAGGCAGAATATCCACAGTGCTTTTTTTGTTTTTCTTAGTCTCCAATAACTGGCATTATCTTTTCTTTTGTATATCTCTTGCTGAATTTCAGTTGTCCTTTTTCTCTTTTTCCTTCTCAGTCTGTTTTGTTGAATGAATAGATCTTCAGAAGGTGATCTACCTTTTAGCAAATGTGTAATGATGCTGAGTAAAAGGATGTAAATAATAAAGGAAGTGTGTCCCTGAGGTCAGAGTCATGGGGCAATCTGGGATAGAGCTAAGCTATAAGCAGGATGGTATAGTGGAAAATACTTTGGATTTATAGTCAGAAAAATTGGGTTTCACTTTCCTATTTGGTGCTGTCTTTGACAAATGCATATCTCTAGGCTTCAGTTGCCTCATTTATAAAATAAAGGGATTAATCTGTATGGATAGAATGATAAAAATCAAAATAACAGCAAAAGCAGAGCTACTCACCTTTATTATGTTCATATTTTTCCTGTCAAGAAGATTGACCTTAGAATTGGAAAGCACAGGTGAAAAATGGCTAACAAGGAGTTGATGCTCAAGGTCATTATAGGGCACCTAGCTGACCTTGATGAACTGCATCTCAGGATAGTGAAAGTCCTAGCAAATATGAGTATTAAGCCATTGTTGGTAATTTTTATAAAATCAAGAAAAAGAGGAAAGGAACAATAGCAGAAAAAAAACCTTTTAGCTGTTTCTAAAAGATTAGAGAATGGACACTCTAAAATATAGGCCAGTGTGTTTGACCCTGTTTCTTAGCAAAATTAGAACATACTTTATTAAGAAAGATAAATAGAAGAATGAAAAGAAAGTAGTAATTACAAAGTTCTTTGAGCTAATCTCATTTTCCTTTTTAACAGAGTTCCTAAATTCGAGGCATACTATAGATAGAGTTTTTCTAGATTTTTAGGCTCTAGGTTTTATTCCTCACTCTCCAGATTTTTCCACCTCCCCTTTAGCAGGCTTCTAACTCTGGAGATAATGCTGCCCTGCAGCCCTTCCTTCTGATTAGTTGGATCTCTGGCTCAGATCATTATTCATGATATACCTAGACTTTGCTCACTTGTCTCTATCTCCTAAGAGCCTGGTTACTGTTCATGTATTCTCTCCTCATCCTCTCTGCTCCTTTTCTACCTTCACTTTATATACCCCCTTCTCCATTAGAATGTAATATCTTGGAGGAAAGTATCTTTACTTTTTTTTTTTTGCATTCAAGAAGTAGTAGAGTTCTTGGCACTTAATAAGTGCTTAATAATTATTCTAATTACCTTTTATAATAAAATTTTTGACAAAGACTTTCATCTTTATATTTTTAAATTTTTTTCCTTTGGAGACTGAGTTTCCCTACTTCACTTGGGTCAGATATTCAATAGTCTTTCATGGTCAGAGGTGCTTCATCATTCCCAACTTGTGTGAAAAAAGATGGATCCACAAGAGAAGATAATGATACATTTAGGGAGATTCAGAATGGTTCAGTGTTCTCTAGCTCTTCTTTAGCCATAAATTCCTCCCTTCTCCACAGATCTGACAGTTAGAGCCCTTGCTCTCCTAATTTGCTTATAGTATCACCCTTCATGCCTAATTCATGAATCCATTTCAATCTTATCTTGGTATAGGGTGTTAGATGCTAATCAATGCCTAGTTTCTGCCATACTATTTTCCAATTTCCTAGTAAATTTTGTCAAATGAGTTCTTATCCCAGAAGCTGGAGTCTTTGGGTTTATCAAACACTAGATTTCTTTAGTTATTGACTATTGTATCTTGCAAATCTCACTCATCCCATATTTCAGAGTAATTTAAAGGTCTTTCCTAAAGAGCAATTTATTCACAAGCTCCAAGTCAACTTAAAAAGAGGTCTTTAGTGGAGTACCCAAGGAATCTGTGCTCAGTTCTGTGCTCTTTGACATTTTAATTGGATAAAGAATAGAATGCACAGAGTATCAGCTTTACAGATGGAATAAAGCTGGAGGACACCTAAAAACAATGGACAACATAGTAAAGATCCAAAAGGCTTTCTATAGGTTAGAACATTGAGCCAAATCTAATAAGATGAAATTTATGAGAGATCAATGTAAGGTCATGGACTTAGGTTCAAAAATAGATATAATAAGCATAACATTAATATATTAATAAGATAGAGTTGATATCATAGACAATAGTATATCTGAACAAGGGATATTTAGGGTAAATGAGTCAGTAGTATGATCTGATAACCAAAAAAACTAATGCAAATATGAAGGTGATATTTTTGCCTTTGTGAAATCGCATCTAGGATATTGTGTTGAGTCTTGAGCACCACAGTTTAAGCAAGATATTGATAAGCTAGAAAGTATCCAGAAAAGGTAAATTGTAGGTAAACAGTTTCAAATTAAGATCATACAAAGATTATTTAAAGTAACTAGGAGTACTTAACATTGGACAAGGATAACTAAGAAGAAATGGGAAAACTGCCTTTAAGTATTTGATGAGCTGCTGGAGAAAAGATTTAAACTTGTTCTTCTTAGCCCCAATAGGAACAATGAATAGAAGTTACAAAGAAGTTAATTTAGGATTAGTGTGGGGACAAACTTCCTACACATAACCAAAAATAGATGAGCTCTCTCAGGAAATAGTGGATTTTCTCTCCCTGAAAATCTTTGTGCAAGAGCTGGATGACCATTTTGTTGTTGGGCATATTACAAAAGGAATTCATGTTTGAGTGCAAATTTAACTATATGGTCTCTGAGGTCCTTGAGAATCTGTGATTTAGAAATTAGTGATACCAAAGTCCCTTCCAACTCCAAATCCAATGGCCTATGTTGTTATGATCTGCTCTGGTCTAGAACCCCCAAAGCATGGGTTAGTCCAAGTTCAAATCTACTCTCAAGGGTTTAGGTCCATATGGAGTCTAAAGGGTACTCTTCTACGACTTGGTATTATAGAGATCAAAGTCCTAAGATAAGGGATTGCCAAGGGCATGGACTGACTCCCTGCGTTCCTCTAACACTATGGCTTTATGATGTATTATAGAGTAAATCATCTCTCTCTTACTGGCCCTGCCATTCAATGATAAGACCAATATATTGTTTTTCTGCCTTTTCTGAGATTCCTTCTTCCATTGTAACAGACTATCTGCTGTTAACTACAGATTTATCACTACAAATGGCTGCCATAAAATAGCTTACTTGACCTTCTCTTCATTCTAAGGTAAAAGTTTCAAACACTTGTCAGTCATCTTGAGAAGCCAAAAGAATAGGAACCCATTTTTTAATAAAAGAAAAGCTTCTAGATAGATGTAAAATATTTTTTTTTGCTTTTTGCTGAGGCAATTGGGGTTAAGTGACTTGCCCAGAGTCACACAGCTAGGGAATGTTAAGTGTCTGAGACCAGATTTGAACTCAGGTCTTCCTGACTTCAGGGCTGGTGCTCTAACCACTGCACCACCTAGCGATGTAAAAGATTTTTAAAAAATTAAAAATTTCTTGCCATGGAATTTTAGGACTAAAAAACCCATCATCTAGTAGCATGCTTTTCTATGTAGAACTCTGATAAAGCAGAGAGAAAATAAGCCTTCTGGACCTTCAGCTCCATAACAAAGAAAGAACATTTCCATGTTTCATGAGTTGTTAAGAATAGGTTTAGCTAGGTGCCAAAAAGCAGAGAGTTCTGAACCTGAAGTTAGAAGGATCTGAGTTAAATCCAGTCTCAGACACTTAGTAATTATGTGACTTTTGCCAAGTCACTTAGCTTCTATTTTCCTCAATTTCCTGATCTGTGAAATGGGGATAATGATAGCATCTACTTCCCAAGGTTATTGCAAAGATGAAAAGAACCTCAAAAAACGTGCTTTGTAAATCTTAAAACATTATATGTGAGCTAGCTACTATTATTGTTTTTGTGACCAGTACCTACAAGTGTCATGCCCATATAGACAATAAATGCTTTTTAATTTATTAATTCAATGGAAACTAACGGAGACTAATCTTTCCTATGAAATACCAGGGGAAAGCAATGCCCTTTTTGAGTAATTAAAAAATCTGCTTTAAATCTTTTGCTTTCTTGTGAAGATTTCATCCTTTTTACTTCAAACATCATTATGGATGATACCTTAAGACAAATATCCATGTGAACATCAGCACTCAAAATGGTGCAGTGAGAAGTAGGGTTATAGAGTGGAAACCTCCATTGTGCTAGGAAGGAAGATCAATCAACCAATCAATAATTATTTATTAAGTACCTACTATGTGTCAAACATTATGTTAAGCACTGAGCCTTCAAAGTCAAAAGCAATAATACTGCCTGCCTTTAAGGTATTTATAATCTGGCATTGTTGTGGTGAGATACTATGTGCTTATACAGATATCTATGAAATAAATCCAAGATTAAGTTTAAAGGTAAGACATTAACAACTACAGGGACCCAAAAAGACTTCTTTTAGTTGGTTCTTAAGCTTAGTCTTAAAGGAAACTAAGAATTCAAAGAGGCAAAGATAAAAAGGGACAGCAGTCTAGTCCTGAGGCACAGACAGTGAAAAGGCATCAAAATGGGAGATGAAAAGCCTGTCTGAACAACAGTAGTAAGAAAGCCATTAATAGCGCTGGAGGATGGATTAGAACTGGGAAATACTTTTGGCATAGAGCTTAATTACTAAACTGTTGCATTGGTCTGTCAGAGGTTTCAAATACAAAGAATAAAAGCAAAACTGTGTAACCAGATTAAAATGGAATTGTGAATTATTTAATGAAATATATAAAAATATAATGGAACAAACATATTTTTCATTTGTGGCATTCCAAGTCAATATTCAGCATGTAGGCTGACTCATTAGCCCCTTTTCTATTTGAGTTTACTACTTCTGGTGTAGGTAAGATATGAGAAAGACTTGAACTAGAATGGTGACTAGAATAGTAAACTGGAGAGAAAGCCAATATAAGAGATTGTGAAAATAGGCATGATGAGCTTTAGCACAAATGAGAAGCCAAGGTCATAGTGAGATTGAGAATGTGGCTACCTGGAAGGACAATGTGTTTTTGACAGACGGGAAAGTTCAGAAAAACAGTGGGTTGGGGCAGAAGGGAGGAGGAAGATAATGAGTTCTGTTTTAGGCATATTGAGTTTGAGATGACTTTGGGACTCTGTTTGATATGTTCAATAGGTAAATTATGATGAATAACTAGACCTCAGGAGAAAGACTGATGGATACATAGATCATGCATAAGGTACCCATTTCCATTCTCTTTTCTGATGCTTAATTGTGTAGTGTCAGGAAGGTCACTTAAACCTTCTGAACCACAGTTTCCTCATATGTAAAATGGCATTAATAAAATAAAATCTTATCAGACTGAGAATAGATGTTGGATCAGATGCTTCTTTGAAGACCTTTTCATGAAGGTTCTAAATCTTCCCACAAATACATCCTTCTTGGATACACACACTCATATTCATTTTTAGTATCTAGAAAAGCTAATGCCTCTGCCTTGACTCTATTCTTCCAACTTAATGGAGGCAGTCTGACTCTTAACTGCTTTTCTTCTAAAACTCTTCTTTCTTTTGAACTTCTCTTTTATTATCAAAGACATCATCATCCTTAGTAGTCCTGCCCTATTATGTGGCAGCCCATGTTCTTATGTCTGCCAAACTTTATGAACATGACTAATTCTTGGTTTTTCAAGTTCCATCTTGGTTCTTCTTAGTAAGGTGCTTATTCATAATCAATTGAGGATTATTTTGATATTTCTTATGCTTTTAGACTTGAAGTAGGTATTATTTAAAATACATATTTCTCAATTGTTTCCAATTTGCCATAATTTAGGAATGTAAAATACCTTTAATGAGTACTGAAACAAACTTAATTTTTTTTAAATGTGGAAAAAATAAAACTAGTTAAAGCCACCTTCTAGGCAGTGATACTTTCAAAAATATGTTTTCTGAATTGTATAATAGTCATACTCTATTAAAAGAAATCTGGTCCAGTAATGTAATCTCAGTAGTTAACAAACCACCTTGTACTTAAAGAATGTAGGAAAATAACCAGAAGGAATTTTTTTTAAAAAAATCAAAACTTGTAACCCATGCACTTAACACATACAGGTTATCTCAAAAATCTTAATGCAGTTTTAAGTTAATAAAACTTAAATTTTAAAGTTTTAAATTATGACATTCTATATAGGAAAGATTGAACATGGTGTAACAAATAGATGATTATCCTAAAAGCCAAGAACTCCTGAATTCAAATTCTGCTTCTATCACATAGTTGCCTGAATGATTCCATTTACCCTTTCATTAATTTAGGCAGTACTCTAAGATTACAAAGAAGTTTCCATCTAGCAGCAGTAGAGAGTTTCCTCATCTAGGGTTCCCTATTTAAAAAAAAATCACAGCTCCAGTCCTCATGCATTATTTTTTATGTGGCATTTTAAGATATACAAAAAAGACAACTTGGTGTTCAATTTTTTCTAAAAGCATGTTAAAAACATTTTTACATGTAATTGGGAAACAAAGTCAATCTGAAAAAAAGCATTTTATTTAATATTTATATATGTATATATAAATAGACATATCACTTAAGCTTCACAATAACCTTATGGAATTTATTATTATTATCTGGACTTTATAGATAAAAAAAAATTCAAGGCTCAGAAAGGTTAAGGTACTTCCCCATGGTCACACAACTAATAAATATCCCAAGAATGATTTGCAATTGGGGCAGCTAAGTGGTACAGTGGATAGAGCACCAGCCCTGAAGTCAGGAGCACTTGAGTTCAAATCTCAAACAGTTCCTAGCTGTGTAACCTGGGGCAAGGCACTTAACCCCAATTGCCTCGCCAAAAAAAAAAAAAAAAAAAAAAGTTTTGAAACAAGATCTTCCTCCTTTTAAAGATAGCATTTTGAGTAAATGATGCTTTCATTGACTTAAATACTTCTTTCAGTAATCTGGACTTATATTCACTTTCTCCAGTGGAAGTGCCTCTAGAATTTGTTTTTCCCTATACAGCTTCACTTTCCAGTGGATGATTTGGATAAAGTCATAGATGACACAGATTCCATTTGAGGATAACACAATGCTGGGAGTTATACCTAACCTAATGGAAGTGCTTTACAGACCCTAAAGTGACATATAAATGCTACTCATTGTTATAGGATTTCCTAGGGTTTTTACTTAGTCTGTATAATCTTTGAGGGATCTGGGTCATCACCACATCACAAGGAGGCATTCAAGTAAAACTTTAGTGTAGGTAATTCTGCTCATAAACTTCTATTGTACTTTATCATAATGCTTGCCAAAAGGAGAGTAACATAAACCAGTATTGTCTCAGCTATTACTTTTCTTCATTTGGAAAGATCAAGTACATTCTAAATAATATAGATTCTGGGTTCTTTTGTCATTATTACTGTCATTGTCTTGCTTCATATGATAATAGTCCATGTCTTTACTTTTATTAATTCCCATTTGTTAGAAGCAAAAATAATTCCATTGTTTTTCTTCTTCTTATAGGATCATAAATTGAGAGCTAGAAGGGATGCTAGAGGTTATCTAGTCTAGCTCTTTCCTTTTACAGATAAGGAAATTGAGAGCCAGAGGGAATTACCCAGTAATATCCAGATAATAACAGGAATGATCTGAATTCAGGACCAAAGCCAACACTTTTTCAAATGTATCCTTTCATCTATATCCTTTATTTTAAGTTGGATTTTATTTTAATTTTTATTCTAGTCAATAGACTAGTCAAAAACTAGCAATTTTTTTAAATGGGTGAGTGTTGTCCTTTGTTATCAAAGAGAACCTAAATGCCATCTTTATGTTAAAATTGAGTTACAGTGTGTCAGACACAAATAATCCCTGTGGAAATTTGGGATGGCTTCTCTAAATTTGTACATCTTGTATTTCTGCTGAGGTAATTTAATTCTACTTTGCTCATAGAGCACAGCACTTTCTCTAATGAAGTCATGCCATGCTGGGCAATCCTGAGCCAGTGCCTCTCATGTCATACAATCAATCATGGACAACTGATTCTTGAAATCACTACCACATATATAACCAGTCAATTTCAGTTGGCTAGAATAAAGAAATGTCTGACTTATTTTTTTAAATCATAACTATTGACACAAAATTAGGAATAGGTACAGAGATGAGTTCATGGGAAAAGCAGCAATTTTTAGTTATAGTTATAGAAATGCATAATAAATAGAGTAAGCCCAACCTAACCCTTTCCAATCTTAACAAGGGAAGCTCTACAGTAAACTGCATGACCTTGATACTAATTACTAAGGGAAATATTAGGTGGGTCTTGAAGAGTTGTAAATGAAAAGGAACCAAATAGTCAAAAAAGATGCAACTGTAGGGACTTTCTGTGATTGATGGTTACACTGTGGGTCTGGCACACAGAACTGAAATAGCTTTGAGATTGTGGGTAATTCCACAAAAGGACTTTAATCACTCCCCTGTGGGCAAAATTCAATGGAAAATCAGCAGGTAACAGAAGAAAACCTACAGTCCATTAGATGACATCAGCAGATCAGTAGATAATGTTAGCAGCTCTGTGGGAAAACAGTAAGCAGCATCTTGGACCACAAGAAGGTGTTTTATCTGGAGAAACTGGAATCATTGGCTGTAGTACAGATGTCATTTGTTGTTCTACTATCTCCACCTGTAGTTTGCTAATGTCATCATTACATAGTATTAAAAGCAGATATTATTGAATAATTTAAGTTAAACCCAGGACTTTTAAGTTTGTACATTGTGTTTTTTATATGAGAAAGCAACTAGAGTAACTCACAATCATGCTTATCTCTTTAAAAAAAAAGAATCTGATAACTTCATTTACTTTGATGGGGTTGAACATAATGCTATTTAGTGTTGTTCAGTAGTTTTAGACCTGTCCAACTCCTCATGACTACATATGGAGTTTTACTGGCAAAGACACTCTAATAGTTTGCTATTTTCGTCTCCAACACATTTTACAAATGAGGAATTAAGATAAATAAGATTAAATGACTTGTATAGAGGCACTAAGCTGATAAGGCTGGATATGAACTTGGGTCTTCTTGATACAAGTCAATCACTCTATCTATTGCACTACCTAGCTGCCCCAATGCCTGCTTATCCCAGATCTTAGCACAGTGCTAGGCACATATGCTGAGCACATTGTTGATGTGTATTATAAATATTTATTGACTATTGTTCAGGTGCTGTAATGTACACTCTGCTACTACAGAACACGGACCCAAAGAATAGTTATTATTGGTTCCATGCCAACTAATAACAAAGCCTGTGGTGATATGTCTCAGGAATTTTTTCTATCATTTCTTTGGATAAAGATATGTATGACACTCAGCAAATTTCAGAAGCCAAAAGTTTGGAAGAAAAGTTATAATGATGAAAGGACAAGGTAAAATTTAAATAGTTCATATACATACATGAATGCATATATGTGTGTATGTGTGTTGCATGTGTGCATGTGTGTAACAAAATATAAAATGAAATAAAAAAATACATTTAATATGGAAAAACATAAATTCTGACAGCTGAATTGAAAGCAAACAAATTCATAAAATAAGATCTGGCAAGTTTAGCTAAAAAGCATTTTTCCTAAAAAAATAACCTCAGATTCTAAGTGAATTTAAAATTCAATGTGAGACAACAATGGACTATGGACACCAATACAGCACATTTACTTTTATACTATAATAATACAAGCATAATATCAAGTTCCATAGAGATGATAATCTTGCTTTCTCTGTATTACTCATACAGCACATGGACTATTTTGATTAGTTCTTAACTCTACATTTCAAAAAGTATATTGATAAAGTGAGGATCTTCAGAGTAAGATATCCAGGATGACAATGAGCCCCAAGATATGCCAAATGAAGATGTCAAAGAAACTGAAAATATTTAGTCTAGGGAAGAGAAAACTTAGGTCAGAATATGATATCTATAATCAAATATTTGAAAAATTGTTAAGCCAATTATTTATGCCAAGGTCTCTGCTAAGCCCTAGAGATATAAAGAATGAAAGGAAAGAAACAGTGCTTGTTCTCTAGGACATCAAAGTCCAATTGAGTTGTCAACATATAAACAAGAACATACCACTAAGTATAAGTAAATTAGATTGCAAATGTTTGATAGGGGGAAGTACTAGCACTAAAATAGATTGGTTTAAGAGATCACTGTTAATTTTGGAGAAAGCTGTTTCAGTTGAATGATGGATAAGTTCAGAATCGACTGTGAAGTGTTAAGAAATTAAGAGAATTAAGATATATATAGATAGATAGATAGATAGATAGACATAGATATAGATATATCTTATATATCACTTATATAGAGAGAATGGGATCACTTATATAGAGAGAACAGTTAGCCTGTTAAGAAAAAGGACCATTTCTTGCCTCGATATCTGAACATTCATTCTCTTCTTGTCAATACGAGAGAAGTTGATAAAGCTATGATTTATCTTAATAATAATTTTGTTCTTGAGGGGGGCAGAGCCAAGATGGCGAACTGCAGACAGGGTTCTCTGTGAGCTCCTCAGACCGTCCCTCAGGCCCAGACAAATTGAGTCTCTGAACTGGTTTTAGAGTGAGGGCTCCACCAAACACTTGGACTACAACTCACTTCTATCAACAATCTACTTTGAAAAAACTCCAGAGAAGGTTAGCCTCAGGAGAATTGGCCCCTGGCCCCAATCAGACACCAGCACTCCAGGGGCAGAAGTCAGCTAGGCAGAGACAGATTTTAGGCACCCAGGAAGTCCCTGGGAGACGCCTGGGCCACTTTGCTCTGCTTGCGGGCAGGTGCTTTGGCAGATCTGCCTTTGGCAAAGGGTGGATTGAGAGTAGCTAAAAGCGTGGTCCTAGTGTGGATCTAGCTGCCCAGCCTCAGACTGGAAGTCAACTCTGCAAACTGCCCCAGGGCAAATTGAAACTGCGGTAGATTTCCCTGCTGGTGACAGATACCTCAGCTCAAAATCATAAGCAAGAAGCAGAAGAGAGCTCTCACCATAGACAGCTTCTACGGAGAGAAAGTAGGGCAGTCCCCAGATCATGAGATTCTGAAAACAATCCCAGATGAAGCCACAAAGGCAGAGTGAAGCTGGTCTCCATTTCAGAAGGCTTACCTGGAAGATTGCATAAAGAATCTCAAAAGAGAACTAGAAGAAGAATGGGGAAATAAACTGAGATCACTGCAAGAGAGATATCAAAAACTGGAAAACAAGACTGGTAAATTGGAAAAAGAAAACAATTCACTGAAAAACAAAATTGGTGAATTGTAAAAAATCACCAATTCACTGGAAAATAAAAATGGTGAATTGGAAAAAGACAACAATTCACTGAAAAATAAAATTGGCAAAATAGAAAAAGAATGCATTGAACCAAAAAATTCAATTGGCCAGTTACAAAAGGAGCTAAAAAAGATAACTGAAGGAAAAATACTTTAAAAATTAAAAATGAACAAATAGAAGTAAATGACTCAATGAGACTTCAAGAATCAGTCAAAAAAAACAAGAAAAATGAAAAAATAGAAGAAAATATGAAATACTCCTAGGAAAAACAACTGACTTGGAAAACAGATCCAAGAGAGACAATCTAAGGATTATTGAACTCCCTGAAAGCCACGATGAAAAAAAAGAGCCTTGATGTTATCTTCCAGGAAATAATGAAAGATAATTGCCCTGATATTTTAGAATCAGAAGGCAAAATTGACATTGAAAGAATTCACCAATCACCACCTGAAACAGACACCAAAGTTAAAACCCCAAGGAATATCGTGGCCAAATTTCAGGACTATCGCACCAAGGAAAGGATATTGCAAGCAGCTAGAAAGAAACAGTTCAAATACCAAGGAACTGTAATTAGAATTACACAGGATCTGTCAGCTTCCACATTAAAGGATCGAAGGGCCTGGAATCAGATATTCCAAAAGGCAAAAGAACTTGGATTATAGCCAAGAATATGTTATCCAGCTAGAATGAGCATCATCTTCCAGGGAAGAAGATGGTCATTCAATGATACAGAAGAATTTCACCTATTTCTAATTAAAAGAGCAGATTGGAACAAAAAATTTGACCTCCAAATACAGAACTCAAGAGAAGCATAAAAAGGTAAAAAGGAAAGAACTCTTGAGAACTATATTTCTACTATAGGTGTCCTTAAACAATGGGAGTATAATTCGATTTTTCTTTGATAATAATGGAAAGGAAATTAGAGGTGGAAGGGATACCATACTGAAAAAAAAGGAAGGGGGGGGGGAAAGGAGGCAAAATAAAGTAAAAATAAAGGAGGTAAAATGAGGCAAAATCTCATAAAGATACATAGAAGATCTAATATAATTGAGGGAAAGAAGGGAGGGCAATGAGTATTGTGTAAACCTTACTCTCATTAGATTGGACTCTAAGAGAGTATATCAGACACATTTGGCTTCAAAGAAAGGCCTGACCCTCCTTGTGGGAAGGTGAGAGGGAAAGGAGGAAAGGAAAGGGATAGACTAATAGAAGGATTAGGGTAAAAGTATAAAGGGGAGGG
>JAJPUD010001718.1:361294-397382 GCA_023553655.1 Myrmecobius fasciatus | reverse complement strand
CTGCTGGGTCAAAGGGTATGCACAGTTTGATAACTTTTTGAGCATAGCTCCAAATTGCTCTCCAGAATGGTTGGCTCCGTTCACAGTTCCACCAACAATGTATTAGTGTCCCAGCTTTCCCACATCCCCTCCAACATTTGTCATTATCTTTTCCTGTCATTTTCTGCTGGTCTTTTCTTATAGAACAATAGTATTCTATAACATTCATATACCATAATCTATTCAGCCATTCTCCAATTGATGGGCATCCATTCAGTTTCCAGTTTCTAGCCACTACAAAAAGGGCTGCCACAAACATTTTTGCACATGTGGGTCCCTTTCCTTCCTTTAAGATCTCTTTGGGATATAGGCCCAATAGAAACACTGCTGGGTCAAAGGGTATGCACAGTTTGATAACTTTTTGAGCATAGGAGAACAAAAATTCTTGATAGGCTAGACCATTTAACTGAGACAAATAAATTGAAATTTAGGAAAGATAAATGTAAAATTTTATAAGAGTTCAAAAAATGAATTTTCACAAGTATAAGATAGGAAGGCATGATGACTAAGTAACTCATTTTTTAAAAAATGTGGAGCTTTTAGGGGGTTGCAAGTTCAATATGAGTGAATATCATGATATGGTAGCCAAAAAAACTAATTTTATCTTGGGTTTCATTGAAAGAGGGACAGAGTCAAAAAGGTATGATAGTATCACGGTAGTCTGCCTTGATCAGATCCCATACAAAGCTCTATGCTCAATTATTGGCACCATCTTTTAAGAAGTGATTTTTTTAAGGATCCAGAGAAAGGCAAACATGATTATTAAAGGTCTCTAGCACATGCCTTAAAAGGAAAAGAGAAAACTCAGGATTAGCAGGATCCCTATTTGCAAGTGTTTTAAGGGTTATACTGTGGAAGAGAGATTAGACTGGTTCTGTTTTGCTTCTCTAGTTCTTCAGAGGAAGAACTAGAGTAATGAATAGAAGTTGAAGAGAAACAATCTAAGTAAGGAAAAAAAAATCTCAGCTATCCAAATGTGAAATGAGTTGCTTAAGGAGGTCATTTTTTCTCTCTTCTTTCAGGTTTTCAAGCAGTGCCTGAGTCTCCAGTTGTTTAATATGGCATAGAGGGAATTGCTTTTTAGATATGGTTGAACTAAAAAGTGTTCTGATTATTATTTGACAACTAGCTCTCCAATAAATAAATAGATAAGCAAACAAATACTTGCAACACTCTTTAAAGTTTAATCTGCATTATTAACACTTTAAAACATTCTTAAGTTTAAACAACCAACAAAACTAAATTAATTTTAAATCAAGCCCTAATTTGTGGTGTTTTCCAATTTCCAAGTTGTAAATGTATAAGCTGGTTTGAGATAGTTCCAACACATCCCTTCTTGAACTATATTCTCAGTCAGCATTTATTAAAAGTTTACTATTTAACAGAAAGCTTTGTAAGTGTCAATGTTGAAGAATTACCCATACATATGTTTTGCAAATAAAAAGCTTTAATAAAAAAAAGAGTTTACTATTTGACAGGTGCTTTCCTAAGTACTCGAGATACAAAGCAAGGTAAAATCACAGTCCCATTTTCTAATGGAGCAATGACATGCAAATAACTATGTTCAGACAAGATATGTACAATAAAAAAATGGAAGGCAATCTCAGAAGAAAAATTCTAAATAGATTAGGGAGAAAGTGGAGGTAGGGTAAAACTTCTTGCAGAAGATGGAAGTCAAGGCAAGGTGGAAGGTAGTGGTGAGGAAAGAGAGCATTCTAGGCTTAGAAGACAGCCTGTGCAAAGAATGGAGATGGGAGATGATGTCTTCAAGGAATAGAACGAAGACCACTATGACTGGATTGTAGAATTTGTAGAGGAGAATAAAATGTAAGAAGACAAAAGTAGGAAGAAAAAGTCAGGATTAGGAAGATATAAAGGGGTTCCAGGTGAGATTCTGCAACATAAATTTGTGGTGGACCTAATGAAAATGGTTTTATGATTTTTCTCTCCCATCAAGGCTTTTCTAAAATTCTATGCTTCTTAGATCTTTCTTTGTATTCAGGAGCATTAGTCAGGAATTCCCCCACCTTCCCAGCACCTTCCAATCTTTCCAATGTAGTCATTTCAGGGGTTCATGTTTACAATATCAAACACTATAAGTTTTAGTCTTTTACTTGCTCTTCTGGGCTGAGGTTGCCATAAGCTGTCTCTTCATTGAAGCCACATCTTTGGAGTCAATTATGTTACCTGAAAAGTTGTTCAATTTGATGCTAGTGCAAGTAAATAGTTCTTTGGCTTTAGTAAATGCAAAGGACATAATCCAAGACTTGTTCTTATTCGATATAGTCTTGTATAATATTCTGGAAACAGAAGAAATATGAGTTCCATTTAACGTGTCCCTTATACACTGACTCATTAGATACCAACAAGTAGCTGTTCAGTCTTTTCATTTCCAATGATGGATATCCACCAACTTGTGCAAATTTCGCCACATCTATGATTTAGTAGACAGTCTTTGAGAGTTGCTTTCTCTGAAAAATTTTTTACCCCAAAAAAGGCTGGATGACCATTTGTCATAGTGGGTATTCTTTTAGTGTATAGATTGACTTAGTTGAATACTGAAGTCTTTTTCAACATTCAGTTTCTGTTATTCCGTGGTTAGTAGGGTAATGAGCCTCTCAAAACACAGCTGCAACAGATAAATAGTTCAGTGCTTGCTGTTCACTCAAAATCTTTTTTAAAGGCAGCTAGAAGTAAAAAGAATAAAGCACTGGCCCTAAGTTCAAGAGTTTACACTTTTACTAGCAACATGATCCTGTAAAATTCTTGCTGCTTACATTTTCTCAACTATAAAATTGGGATAATAGCATTTAAAAATCAAATAAGATAATATTTGTAAAAAGTGCTTAGCACAGTGCCTGGGATACAATAGGTTCTTTAAAAATGCTCTTTCCCTTTCTTCCCCACTTTCTACATTGGTAAGATCTGCCAGAGTTTCTGCCCTATTGTTATTGCCCTTGAGAACCCAGTCATCTCTACTCATCTTTGATGATGATGATGAGTTGTAGCATCAAAAGTATATGTTAGTAAGGATAACATTATCTTAGGAGCTATTTTATATTAGTGTAAAAAAAAGGACTGGCTACTGCATTTGATTCTTATGCAAATGTGCATAGTGCTACTGACTGGAAATTCTTATAGTTAGCAAAAACTTGCAGCATACGGCTGCATATACAATTTCTGAAGAATAAACCTGGAGAAAATAATGATTTTGTGTACCTCACTAGAGCAGGGCCAGCTTCATCTCCCCCTAAGATTTTATAGGTAGCTTCCCGAAGAATTGGGGTGTCTTCTCTAATTGCATAAACTTAAACTCCCATTCTGAATATGTTCCTCCAACTATTTGTACCAATAACTAGCACTCTGTTTCCATTTAATCAACCAAATTATCTTTTACAAAGAGATAATTACAGTATTTCCCTTCAATGCTTTGGGGACTGCTCCTCCCTATGCCATTTTGTTCTCTGAGAAGAATGGACTTCAGCTTCATATAGTTTTGAGGTGTGTACCTTCCAGGTGTATAGCTCCCACTGTTAGGTATTGGTGATTAGTACCTCAGGTCCATTTAACTAATCAATATCAATTATGCTTCACAAAGGAGTATTTACTTCGAAGATTTAGCAAGAACAGAAGTACAAATATTTCTCTTCAACACTTTGGGATACATTTCATCCCACCCACTCCCATATTAATTTAGCTTTTGAGGAGAGTGGGCTCCAACTTAAAGAAATTTCTACATAGTATGGATTCAATCAAAGTCCCATTCAAATGTGGACACATTGATCGATGGTTCCCTTTCTCACCCACTATTGGCCTGGTTCCTGAAGGCTGATCGTTCATACTTAGTGCATCTATACAGATTTGGCTTCAAAACCTAACACACTCAGCTATACTAGATTCCTGGATATTTTGTGGATCATTCTCCTGATTTTTCAAAGTTTACAAGTTTATAGCCTCCAGAGGGAAAGAGTTTGAGGCCTAACCCTTTATAGCACTGTCTCTCACTGGACATCATTTGCCAGAAAGGAATCACATAAAGAGAAAAGCCAAAACAAGATAACAAAGATAAGGTCAGCTAATGCCTTTTCAATATATTTCCAGTACCTGTTCTACAAATGGCAACAATCAAAAAGGCTGCAATTCATCATGCGGTTAGCTGGTCAGAACTAATTACAGAATGTATGTGTATAGGGGCCGCTAGGTGGAGCAGTGGATAGAGCACCAGCCCTGAAGTCAGGAGGACCTGAGTTCAAATTTGATTTCAGACATGTAACAGCTGTGTGACCCTGGGCAAGTCACTTAATCCCAATTGCCTCAGTAAAAAAGCAAAAAAAAAAAAAAAAAAAAGAATGTATGTGTATGATCCAACTTTCTTTATCCAAGATACTTTCATAATATGTCATCACAACTCTCCCAGAAGTAAGCTGCCAGCATCTTCCATGTAGGGAATTGGATCAGCAGCACTTCGCATGCTGCTGAGGATTGGGTTTAGTAACTCTTGTTACACTTTTATATCTCTTACCTTATTTACATCATCATCCTCATCCTCATCTCATTTAAGATTCGCAAAGGTTTTGTAAGGTTCTTATTTGCCCTTAATTCTGGAAAAGGACCATCATATGCAAGTGAATTGGATTCAAATGAGGCAATACTGGGCAAGGACAATTGCCTTACTTTCCCCTCTAGAGCCATCTGGGTCCAGTGGTCAGATATAGATTAGGACAACTGGAGATGGCTTAGGATGAGATCCTTATGACCTGTAGCATCATCCTGTTTATACCTGAAATGAATTGTCAACCATAAGCCACCCAGTATCATGCACTATGTGCCAAAAGTATATACTCTCATATTCTCAAAAGATTACACATCTCCTGCGATAAAAGGAAGTTGGTTGTATATATCCCCTCACAAAATCTTTGTGAGGGCCTTATGACCTTATGATCTTATTATCCCCATTAATAAATGAGAAAACTAAGGCTCAAAGGTATTAAGTAACTAGTCCCAAACTACATAGTTAATTAGAAAATCAGGTCTCCTGCATCATTATTCTTTTTACTATGCTGTAAGGCTCAAGTGAATTGTGGACAGTGGAAGAAAATACATAATTAGAGCCAGAAAATCTGGATTTGAATGGCAATGTAAAAGGAGGATTGTATTTGAAATTAGAGAGGCCCTAATTTGAATACTGGCTCCGTCACTTAACCTCTCTGTAATTTACTTTTCTATTTTGAAAAATGAAGGAGTTAGGTTGCTCTCTGGTGTCCAACACTTCATGAGCCTCTCTGACTCTTCAGGACTCCATGTGGCATTTTCTTTTTTTCTTTTCTTTTCTTTTAATTTTATTTTTTTATTTGCAAAAAATATGTATGGGTAATTCTTCAACATTAACCCTTACAAAGCTTTCTGTTACAAATTTTTCCCCCCTACTCCCCACCCCTCCCCTAGATGGCAGGATATCCACTACATGTTAATTATGATAAGATACTTGACAAATTGAATATTTGTATACATATTTCCACACTTATCGTTGTTGTGCAAGAAAAATCGTATCTACAAGAAAGAAAAATCAGATAAAGGAAACACAATGCAAGCAAACATCAATCGAGAGCATGAAAATCTTATGTTGTGGTCCACATTTCACATCCCTCTCTCTGGGTATATATGGCTTTCTTCACTGAACAATTGGAAGTGGTTTGAAACATCTCATTGTTGAAGAGAGCCATGTCCATCATAATTGATCGTCATAGTATTGCTGTTACCGTGTATAATGATCTCATGTGGCATTTTCTTGGCAAAGAAACTGGAGTGGTTTGTAATTTCCTTCTCAAGCACATTTTACAGATGAGGAAACTGAGGTAAAGAGGGTTAAGTGACTGAAGCTAAATTTGAACTCAGAAAGATCAGTACTTGCAGTCTATCCACTGGCTACCTAAGAGGCTAGATTTTTAGATCTCTAAGGACCCCTTCAGTTATAAAGCTTATGAATGAGCATAATGTTATGAAGAGAATTTTACCATCTTCTTTTTGTTTTAAAGAAATAAGCTAATCAGCTAAGGAGAGATTTCCACTATTTTATTTGTGAAAATGCAAGGGAAAACAGGCTGTTTTAATCAATATCAACTTCTTTTGCATTTCCCCCCTTCCACTCCTACATTTTAGGAAGTATACTGGCTAGATCTGTACTAGACGTGTCAGGAGATGGGGATTCAAATTCCAGCTTAGCTTATGGCCATGAGGTAAACATAGTTTCCACATCTGTAAGGGCTGATAACAATATGTATACTGAGTATCTCAAAGGGGCATTGTCAGCAAAACAATTGATGAAATAGAAGATTTATAAAAAGAGATTTATTGCTAAATAGGAGGGCTGTAGGGGAAGCTAGATGGCACAGTGGATGGAGCACTGACCCTGGAATCAGGAGGACCTGAATTCAAATATGACTAGTTGTATGACCCTGGGCAAGTCATTTAACCCCAATTGCCTCAAAAAAGGAGGAAGGTTGTAGGTCATTATTGGCCAGTTCCTGAGGGTACCCCTTTCCTCACCCCATCTTTTTTTTAATTTTCTCTTATGATTCAGTGAAGAAAGATTAGTGACTAATATTTTGAGAGCATTTAGGCAACCAACTTCCTTTTGACTTAGCCGGTGTAAGCTTTTGAGAAAATATAAAATTTCAACATACAATATGTGCTATTGAATGACTTTTAGTAGATGGTCCATTTCAGAAATAAACAATTTGGTTGTGTTTCTTTTATACCCCAGTGTGTGTGTGGGGGGAGAAGAGTTGAAAAATTAAGCTAATAAGAGAGGACAAGAATGATTTGCCTTGCAATAGTTTAACTCTTTCAATGTTTAATATTTTAATTCCAGTATTCATATTCTCTCATATTCTCTGGAATTAGGTGTGTAGTTTCCAACTGGCATAACTCCTTGAAATTCTACTTAGAAGGTTCCCAGTGTACACTGATACGTTGTTGGTGGAACTGTGAATGGATCCAACCATTCTGGAGAGCAATTTGGAGCTATGCTCAAAAAGTTATCAAACTGTGCATGCCCTTTGACCCAGCAGTGTTTCTACTGGGCCTATATCCCAAAGAGATCTTAGAGGAGGGAAAGGGACCCACATGTGCAAAAATGTTTGTGGCAGCCCTTTTTGTAGTGGCAAGAAACTGGAAACTGAAAGGATGCCCATCAATTGGAGAATGGCTGAATAAATTATGGTATATGAATATTATGGAATATTATTGTTCTATAAGAAATGACCAGCAGGATGATTTCAGAGAGGCCTGGAGAGACTCGCATGAACTGATGCTGAGTGAAATCAGCAGAACCAGGAGAACATTATGCACAGCAACAACAGTATTACATGATGATCAATTCTGATAGACATGGCTCTCTTCAACAATGATGTGATTCAAACCAATTCCTATTGTTCATCGATGAAGATAGTCATATACATCCAGAGAGAGGCCTGAGGGAACTGAATGTGGACCACAACATAGCATTTTAACACTTTCTGTGAATATTTCCATGCATTTTGTTTTCCTTCTTAGGTTGTTTTTTTTTCTTCTCTCTTTCTAGATCTGATGTTTCTTGTGCAGTAAGATAACTGTATAGATATGTATACATATATTGAATTTTCATATAATTTATCATATTTAGCATGTATTAGATTACCTGTCATCTAGGGGTGGGAGTGGGGGGAAGGAGGGGAAAAGCTTGGAACAAAAAAAAAGTTTTTTTGCAAAGGTCAATGTAGAAAAATCACCCATATGTTTTGTAAATAAAAAGCTTTTAATTTAAAAAAAAAAAGGTTCCCAGTGAAGTGCTACAGAAACCTAGTGTTGACCCTGTGTTATTTAACATACTTGGCAATGACTTAGATAAAGAAAGATGACATGCTTATCAGATCTGCAGATGATTGAAAGGTGGGGAGCAATTTAAGATCATATAGTATGAGAATTAGGTAAAGGAATTGGCTGTATTTACCTTGAGCTATAGAAGACTCAAAGGTGATGTGGCAGTTATCTCCAAGTATTTGAAGGGTTCTTATATATTGAAGAGGGATTAATTTTTTTCTATTTGACTCCATATCTATTAGACAGTGAGTCAATAAATATTTCTAAAGTGTCTACTAAGTATTGTATTAGGCACTAGAGGAAAAGAAGTTGACTGGAAAGAAAGGCAAAAGATTGCCCCTCCCCTGGAGGAGCTTACAATCTAATGATGGAGGCAACATAAAAATAATAATGATGTACAAACAAGCTAAGAACAGGACAAATTGGAAATAATCAATAGAGGGAAGGTATTAGGGGAGATCAAGAAAGACTTCCTGTAGAAGGTGAGATTTTAATTGGTAATCAAAGGAAAAGAGGGAAGTTAGGAGGTAGTTTAAAGAGGGAGAGATTATATAACTTGTCTAGGATATGAACTCAAGACAGGTGGTGAAGTGGATAAAGGACTGGGTGGGAGTCAGAAAGATTTCTCTTACTAACTGTATGACCCTGGGCAAGTCACTTAACCCTATTTGCCTTAGTTTCCTCATCTGTAAAATGAATTTGCCAAGAAAATATCAAAGCACTCCAATATCTTTGTCAAGAAAACCCCAGATAGGATTACAAAGACTCAGAGAAGTCTGAAATGACTGAACAACAACAATCTTTACTCCAGATGCTGTTCTGTTTCCACTGCAATATAATACACTGATAGTTTCCCAACTCATATTAACTGATGGTGTAAAAAGATGCTGTCATTTTAATCATAATCCAATGTTACTCTTCCACCTTTTGTCTGTCTTCTTGTGGCATTTTTATTTTAAATATTTATTTGCATATATAAATACTTCATAACAGCCCAATAATCATCATGCAGCCACAGATGAATGACATGATGATGTTTCATACAGGGCTGTGTTAGCCTCATCTGCAAACAAATAATTATCCTTCAGATTTACCTGTTTAACTTAAACTGTAATTACCAGGCAATCAAACTGTTGACAAGTGTAGCTACTAATTATCTAAATGAGACTTAGACTGTTCATAGTCATAGTTACCTAGTTATTTTTAACTTCTTTTTTTGCCCATTAACAATAAACATGGGATAAGTTGTGTTTTGATATATGTGCTTCTGCCCTTCTTGCAAGCAAATTATGCACTGATTTGTTTGCTTCCAGCCTAACAATTCCCTATGTCAAATGAATTTATCTATTCCCAGTGAATGGTTCTCAGAATAAAATGCCCTGAAAGAATTCACAAGAAGAAATTGGCCATTGCTTAGCTGATGCACGATGGAAGGACCATGAGGTGGCAGCATTTACCAGCAAATAAAAAAATCTCGCTTCAATGCTAGTCCTTAGATCTCATCTGCACAGGGCTCTTTTAAAGTTAAAGGACTGGGAATGGCCTTCAAATTTGAATATTTCCCATGCACAAGTTTTTTGTTTTTGTTTTTGTTTTTTTTTTGGGTGGGGTAGATTATCTTTAATATTCAGTATGCATTTTTTTGGAAGATTTCTTGAATATCCATTTGGATTTTAGTATTGTCCATGGGGTTTCCTTGGCAAAGAGGTTTTACCTTGTTGACAAAGGTCCAAATATAGTCAAAACTATGGTTTTTCCAGTAGCAATATATGGCTGTGAAAGTTATACTATAAGGAAAGCTGAGAGCTTTATGTTTCTGAACTTTGGTAAGTGGTAAGTGAATTAAAGATGGCCCCATATTCAATGCCCATATTATAAAGTGACTACCTGTGTGGGAGTTGGAGATCCTGTTGCCCATTTTTGATGAAACTTAGACATGAGCCATATGAAAGCTTTTTTTTTCTTTCTAGGATATTTTTCCTGGATTTAATCTTCTCAGGTATAAGTAAAGAGCTAAAGAAAGATAATGAATGGCCCTGATGGGGGTCCATGTGATCTGAGAGTCTTTAAGGGACTCTGAGCTATGGGTAACATATAAATGTCACATTTCAACTGGTGGAATTCTAACTTCCTACTGGGCCATTTCTCCTAGAGGCAACATTCTGGGTGTGAAGTAGTCCTTTGGTGGTACCATCAGGCTAATGGAATGGTAGACCAATAATGGATTCAATATTAGAGCTCTGAAACTTGAATGAGAAAATAGCTCTGCTTATAGGGTAGACTAGGGGAAATGTTACCCTTTTGCAGAATATCTTCTTTTTGACTTCTTGTTGAGGAGCCCTATTTTTAACCTTAAGGATTCCCAGGTCTTCAATTCTGGTCATTCATAGACTCATCGATCTAGAGGGGAAGAGGGAAGAGACCTAAGAAGATATTTAGTTCCAAGATATTTAGTTCATTTTACAGATGAAGAAACAGAGGTCTAGGATGGTTAAATATCTAGTTTGGGATCATATAGGTCGTGCTATAGGGATAGGATTTGAATCCCTATTATCTGACTACAAATCCAACACTCTTTCCACTGTACAGTACTGCTTCTGCTGCATAGATCTGTCTGAGCTAATAGATATATCCAAACTCAAATTAGCATAATTGCATTTATATGCAAATGTGACACACTAATGTGTTAATTCCTTGCCCTTAATAAGCTAGTATCTTTTCCCTAGTCACAGCCCTAATAAGAGATCACTGTAAAGTTAGGGCAACATCCAAGCATAATTCATCTATATCCAGTCCAATGGGAGCTGAAACAATCAAGGAGAGGCTTCAAGGATTAGGTATGAGGAATCTGGGATTTGATGTTACAACTTATTTTATTTTAAGTAAAAATATCGCTTCCTTTTTAATGGAGATAAATAAGCCTTATCACCTCCCTTCTTCCCTTCCTCCCTCCCTTCCTTCCTTCCTTCCTTCCTTCCTTCCTTCCTTCCTTCCTTCCTTCCTTCCTTCCTTCCTTCCTTCCTTCCTTCCTTCCTTCCTTCCTTTCTTCCTTCCTTTCTTCCTTCCTTCCTTCCTTCCTTTCTTTTTCTTTTTCTTCCTTCTTTTTTCTTCTTCCTTCCTTCTTTCTCTTGTTCTTCTTCCTTCTCTTTTTTCCTTCTTCTTTCTTCTTTCTTTCTTTCTTTTTCTTGTTCTTCTTCCTGAAGGATTGGAAAAGGCCTTCTTTAGAAGGTAAGATTTGAGACTAGTCTTGAGCAAGCTAAGAATACTAAGGTGTCAGAGCATTCCAGGGCACAATTACTGTAGAGGTATAGAAATAACATAAGAGTGTCATATATGAAGGCCAAGCATGTAGACCACTGTAGTTAGGTGATAGGATATGTGGAGGGGAATAAGGTATCAAAGCTGGAAAGGTTGGCCATGGGCTTGGACTTTGAAAAGGTTTAAGTTCAAAAGTGAGGAATTTATATTTGATTCTAGAGCTCAGTGAGCAAGGAGGTGAAGGGGTCACCCCTAAATTTTAGAAACATTTCCTTGGCAAATCAGTGGAAGGTGAATTAATGTGGAAAAAGGCTTAAGGTGGGGAGACCAATAAAAAAGTCATTGTAATGGCCCAAGGGAGCAAGGTGATGAGTATCTGAATGAACTAGATTTGTGGTTGCATGAGTGAAGAGAAAGAGATGAATATGAGAGATGCTGTGAAAGCTGAAATAATAAGATGTGGATTTGTAGAGTGAGTGTGAGTGATGAGCCAAAGATGGCACTAAGTTAGGAATCTAGGGGAGCAAGACTGGTAGTAACAGGGATGTTTGGAACAGGGTAGAATTTGAGAGGAAAGGAAAAAGGACAGAATGAGCTTTTTTGAACGTGCTAAATTTAAAATGTCTATAGGATGTTCAGTTAGCGGTACCCAAGAAGCAATTGGTAAGGTGTGACCATAGCTCAGGAGAAAGTCTGAGGCTGTATATATAGACCTGTAAAAATCTCAGTTAATGTATACCACCAGAATAAAGGAAGTCTATTCCCTCTGTGCTGTATGGAAACAAAGACAATCAAATATTTCCAAGGACAATTTACTCCATCATTAATAATTTGGAATTTTATATTTATTTTTCCTTTTAACATGAAAGAATTTCTAAAAGGATCTGTAGGCCTAAAACCAAATAGTCTTCCTTTTTTAAAACTATCAAAAAAAAGGTCTTACTATAGAATGGGTCTGAGCATCATTTTTGAAAGTATTTGAATGTGCACCAAGCAACCCTCTTTCCTTACTCGTTATCATAGATAGATGGTATGAGAGTTATGAAATTTTAAAATGTAATGTATAATAATGTATAACATGCAAGATTATATATATAATTTTAAATAAAATATTTCAGCACTTTAAACATATTCAATGTTTATCTTAGTGAGAATTTCCTTTTCCTCTTTAATTTACATCACTCTCCTGGGATGGTCAGCAGGGGGCACTCTAGGACAGGAACTCCCACTAACCATTAAATCCACGACTACTTTGCGTCCTTTCAATTGCTCCCTTATTAACCAGTATCCCTTTCTTTCCTTGACTTATCATTAATATTTTCAAGGGAGTTGGTTAATTTTTAGGACAACCTGGATTTCAACAAGTGTTTGCTTCAGTTACTGTGACTTTTACAGCAAACAAAGGTTCCCTCTTTTGGGGACATTGCTGTAATTACAGCAATAAAATAAAATTTTTTCTCTTGCTTTTGTCATCTGGCTGTTGATTGGTACAAGACCAATTGGAGAAGTTTGAATAAAGAAACAGATGCACCCTATTGCAGAAATCATGGAGACTTCCCAGACCCCATATTCCTCTCTCTGTCCTCTTGTACCTTCCACAGGAGAACATTGTTCATTCTAAATTCTTCTTTGTCTGAATAACTCCTTGTACACATATGTGTATATGATTCTGAAGTGGCAGAGGATACTCCCTCTTGAAAGTGGCATAAATGGTTATGAAAATAAGGATGTTTGCTTATGTTGGACTTGATTGTGAGCCTAGTGCCATAAAAAAAATCTAAGGATGAAATGTGGTCCTTAGTATGACTAGGGAGATGATAATACTGTTCAACTTTACTCTGGTCAGACTTTATCTGGAGTATCCTCTTGAATTCAGGGACATTGATAAAATAGAGGGCATCTAGATCAGAGTAATTAGGTTGGCAGAGAGTTTTTAGTTCATGACATAGTAGGATCTGTTGAAGATTTTTAGACTCTCAGTCCAAAAAAAGTAACCTGAGGATCTCTCACTGACTAGAGCAACACAAATGACCAACTTCTATTCCAGCGGTGTAAAATTTACCTATTATTAGAATAATAAGTAAAATAAGCCCAATAGCATTTGGAAGTTGGAGTTATGTTTAGAGGGGAAATAATGAGAGCATTAGGTCTAAATGTACAATAATATACACAGTAAACATTATATTTAATCAATTTACTAAAGCACCTAGAGACAAAACAACAATAGCTTCTAGCTTCTAGCCGCTAGACCTTTGTAAGCATTGATTCTGGAGCAATGACAAATTCAGGGAATATAGGACAACTGTCTTCAAATATTTGAAGAGTTGTTATATGAAAGAGGGATTACATTTCTTCTGCTTGGCCCTAAGGGGTTGAATTATAAATCATAAAGGGGCAAATTTAGAATTCCTCTTAGGAAAACATTCCCATTGATTAGAGCTGCCCAATGCATTGAGCTGCCTTAGGAAATGGTACATTCTGTTTTACTTGAGGTTTTCAAGTAGAGAGTGGGTGTCCACTTGTTTGGAGGTGGAAGTAATCCTTGTTTATGTCTAAGGTTGGGCCACATGGCTGCATGTGTGTGCGCATAGGACTTCAGATTGGCACAGAGGGTCCCCTCTTGAAAGTGACATAAATGGCTACAAAAATAAATTATTTACTTGTTTGGAACTTGGTTGTGGACCCAGACTCATCTGGGAAATGAGGTATGATGTAGAAGCTAGTAGACAATTAGAGAAATATTCTTATGGGTTACCAAAAAAAGAGCATGCAATGAAAACCACTAACAGGGAAATATTTATGTTTCATGCAGTTCTATTCCCTTTAAGATTCTGTCTCTCTCCCTCCCCTCTCTTTGTCCTTATTTTTTTATTTTTAAGGCTTTTTATTTTCAAAGCACGTGCATAGTTTTCAATATTCACACTTGCAAAACTCTTTGCTCCATTTTTTTTCTCCCTCCCTTTCTCCACCTTCTTCCCTAGATAGCAAGCAATCCAATATATATTAAACATATGAAATTCTTCTATACATATTACCACAGTTATCATGCTGCACATAAAAAATCAGATCAAAAAGAAAAAAAAATAGAAAGAAAACAAAAAGCAAGCAGACAACAGTAAAAATGGTGAAAATACTATATTGTGATCCACACTCAATCTCCACAATACTTTCTCTGGGTGCAGATGGCTTTCTCCATCACAAGACATTAGCCCTAGTTTTGATATTTTTCTTTCAATCCAATACTACTATCCTCCTTAGTTCAGAGCTTATTTTTATTATATCCACCAGGGGTCAGCATTCCAGAAAGCTTTAGCCTCTGAGTCAAATAGCATTTCCAACTGATCCTTATTCACTTGCTAGGAAATTGTAGGTGAGATTCTTAGAAGTACCAATATTGCTGGAAGTTGCTACAAATCTAAATTTGTAAGCTGTAATGAAGCAAAAGTGGCTTTGTTCATGTGTTAAAGAATAATCTCAAAGGCCCCCAATTTCATTTTAGGGTTCAGCAAAATATCTGTCTTCAGATTTTCATGGTAGGTCTTACTTAGAATTGTGGTTGAAGAATGGAAGGCAGAGTCCAGAAGTGATTATTTTTCCAGTGAAATTGTGTTGAATGACAGAATGGGCATTTGTATGGGCATGCAACCCCAACTGAATTATTAAAAAAAATAGACAATTATTTTTTTCAAAAGAATTACTTCTTAAAAAAAACCCATAAAATTAGTCACATTTTCTTTCTATTGTTTTCCATTCTTGTCTGCCTCTTTATGACTTCATTTGGAGTTTTCTAGGCAAAGATACTGGAGTGATTTGCCATTTCCTTCTTCAGGTCATTTTTATAGATAAGGAAACCAAGGCAAAGAGGATTACGTGTCCTGCCCAGGATACACAGCTAGTAAATAAATGTCTGAGGCCAGATTGGAATCCTCCTGATTCCAAGTCTTTATGCATTGTGCCACATAGTTGTCTCTTGTTGATGTAATAGAAATCTGAGAAGGAAGAAAGGAATGTGACTTTGTGGCTTTATGATTGCAGAATTCCTCATGGCTTTCTTTCTCTTTCATGAGAGACACACTGTCAAAGTTAGGTGGTTGTACACATAGGATCTGGGTGGTAACTTCTATATAGAAAGGAATACTTTTTTTTACCTTCTTCTTTTCTTTAAGCCAGAACTGCTGTACAATGAATGCTATCTTCTTTTTCCAACCAGATATATTTGTAAACCTGAGCCTCATCATTGACAGCCAGTCATAATAAAAGATGGAAGCCAGGTAGGCTTATCAAATCAAACATTTAGACTGGAAGGTATCTGAAGGGTCATCTAGTCATCTCTGTCCCTGTTTTAAAGATGGAGAAGATAAAGACTAGAGAGATTAAATAATTTGTTTAAAATTACACGGTGTAAATGAGAGAGCTGAGATTTAATCATGTATCATAGATCTAGTGCTGGAAAGGACTCTAGTTCAATTCCTTCAATTTTTTTAAGCTTTTTATTTTCAAAACATATGCATGGATAATTTTTCAACATTGACCCTTATATAGCCCTGTGTTTCAGATTTTCCCCTTCTTCCCCACAGTCCTCTCTCTGGATGTAGATGGTTCTCTTTGTCACAAGATCATTGGAACTAGTATCAATCATCTCATTGTTGGAAAGAATCATGTCCATCAGAATTGATCATCCTATAATATTCATGTTGCCATGTACAGTGATCTCCTGGTTCTACTCACTTCACTTAGCATCAGTTCATGTAGGTCTCTCCAGGCCTTTCTAAAATCATCCTGCTGGTTGTTTCTTATAGAACAATAATATTCCATGACATTCATATACCATAATTTATTCAGCCATTCTCCAATTGAAGGGCATCCATTCAATTTCCAGTTTCTAGCCACTACAAAAAGGGCTTCCACAAACATTTTTGCACATGTGGGTCCCTTTCCCTCCTTTAAGATCTCTTTGGGATATAGGCCCAGTAGAAACATTGCTGGATCAAAGGGTATGCACAGTTTGATAACTTTTTGAGCATAGCTCCAAATTGCTCTCCAGAATGGTTGGATCCATTCACATTTCCACCAACAATGTATCAGTATCCCAGTTTTCCCACATCCCCTCCAACATTCATCATTATCTTTTCCTGTCATCTTAGCCAATCTGAGAGGTGTGTAGTGGTACCTCAGAGTTGACTTAATTTTCATTTCTCTGATCAAAAGTGATTTAAATTCTTTCATTTCTGATACAGGAACTGAGGTCTAAGTTGTTGACTTGCTTAAGGTCACATAGGTAATAAATAACAATGACATGGTTCAACCCAAACTCTAAGACTTCAAAGCTGTTGCTTCAGATTGCTGTGTTATGTAGACTGTTTCTAGTTCCTCAACAATTTCTTGATTTTTTTTTCTTCTGAATCGTCTTCCAATTGATAGGGAATATCTAGAAGGACTGCCTCTCTTAAAACTGTGGCAGCATCTATGCTGTTAATGTTTCAATGTATATTATTTAGTTATTCAGTTATTTTGCATCATGTCCAACTCTTTGTAACTCCATTTGGAATTTTCTTGGCAAAGATACTGAAGTGGTTTGCCCTTTTCTTCTCCAATTCATTTAACAAATGAGACAAACAGGATAAAGTTACTTGCCTAGAATCAAATGACTGTTAAGTGTCCGAGGTCAGATTTGAACTCAGGAGGAAATTTTGCAAGTCCAGAGCTCTATCCACTGCATCACCTAGCTGCCCATATATATGATATATATATGATATTATTGTTTTATACACATTATTCATTTGGGTTAAAAAATTGCTCATAGATTTAGTACCTATAAGTAACATGTTCCTTTTCCTCAGTTTTACAGCTAAAGACATGGAAGTCTAGAAAAGTGAAATTGTTTGACTGAGATCACAATGGCAAAGATAGGACTCCAACCCAGACTTAAACACTCTATCAAGGTCTTTTTTCCCTATACCACAAGTACTGCTTTAGATCTTCTGGGGCATATTCTTTGAGAGGAACTCTAAGAAAACATCACTTTTATGATTAATATATATTCCTAGGGCAGCTGGGTGGCGTAGTGGATAGAGCGCCAGCCTGAAGTCAGGAAGACCTGAGTTCAAATGTGGCCTCAGATACTTAACACTTCTAGCTGTGTGACCCTGGGCAAGTCACTTAACCCTAATTGCCTCAGCAAAAAAAAATATATATATATATATATATATTTATATATATATAGCAACATGAGAAAATATATATATATATATTTCTCATATTACTTTGATTGCAGTTTGAACCTTCAATATATGGAATATATGAACTTCATGAAGATAGGTATTATTTTGTATCTTTGTACTGTATGATTTTTGTCTTTATATTCCCATTTCTCTACACATAGTGAGCATCTGATAAATGAATTAACTTGATTCAAATTGACTTGAATTGCATTTGACTTTTGGAGGTAGGAGTAGGTAATTGGTTTGTTTATGGAATAACACTGATACAATTCTTATGAGAAAAGCTCCTTCTAAACTTTAAAGCTCTCTATAAATGTGAATTCTTCTTGTTTAACTACAGTTAACTTTGCTTGCTATTTATCCAAGTACTTGCCCTGCCAGTACTTGTGGTCTCTGAATAGTATTAAATTTGAAATAATGTCTTTCAGGTTCAAGATATTTCAAAGCTCTCTTTTTATAAAGAAATGAGTGAGACGTCATTATTACCCATTCAATAACAGCTCACAACTTTGGACATAAGGCTTTGTTTTTGTCAGGAGACAGAATTGGAGTCACACTTTCATCTTCTTAGAAGATGCCTGACAGTGTTTAATTTCCACCTAGATAGTTGTCAGAGATGGGCAAGCTGATAGGTGTGCTTCAACAAAATAAGTTTCTTCTGTACCATATACAGAGAGCTTTAGTGAAGAGGAGTGGAAAATCAGAAGAGGATTTTTATTTGCTCTTGGCCTTTTTAACTTCCCAACTGAGTTTTCATGACCTTTAGGCATGTTAGGAGTAAGATTTATCAGTCTCTTGAAAGTGCAGGGTCAGGGGATTTGGAGCTCAACTGGTCTAACTCCCTCACTTTACACAAAGGGTAACTCATGCCCAGAGCAGTAATGGGACTTACCTCAGTAAGAAGTAGAACCAGGATTGAAATCTGGTCCTCTGAATTCAATTACAGTGCTCTTGTGTCTATTATTTTGTTCTTGTCATCTGAATCTGTAATTTCATTAATGTAAGGAACTCCTTTAATGGAAATATCATCTACAGATGAAGATCAAAAAATCATATGCTTATAGAATTACATTATAATAATATCACAAGTTGCATTACATCTTATAATATCATATGTCACTGTTGTATTACATTATATTGTTATATTGCATTATATCATATATCATTATTCATGCCATATCCTATTATATTATCAAATATTCTCTTATATTATACAGAAACTTTCCTCTAGTGATACAGTTCTGTAATTAATATGTAACATATTGTTATAGGATAATAGGCCTAGAAGGGACATGAGAGGTCCTTTAGTCTATATTACAGTATTCCTTTTATGGATGAAAAAACAGGAATATGGTGGTTAAATAATAGAAATTGTAAATATTTGAGGTGGGATTTAACTACTTCAGGTCTTTTGACTTGTCTTCCCACCGTATCACACTGCATCTTCATAGCTACCTGTGACAATTTCTCATGGCCATATAGCTAGTATAGGCCAGAGCCAGAACTGGAAACCAGATCTTTCTGACTCTAGGGCTTACCCTTTAGCCAATTGTCTATGCTACATCCAACTTTCTACTATACTATGCTATTAATACCAATTATGCCTTGGAACTCAGAATAAGAATTAATACGGAAATGAGCCAGTAGCAGTTACAGAGAGCAGTGACCCATCTCCTTTATGCTACCTAAGGGTTTAACCTCTCTAAAACTTGCCATGGCAGTTCTATGGTTAATGTAGCTTGGGTGTAGCTTGGGAGTCAGCAGAATCACTAACTAACTCAAGGCAGTCAAAAGGCCTTGTGTTCAAGTGCAGGTCAAAACATGCAGCAATTTTAAACCTTTCTTTTCCCTTTCTGTGGCCATGCAAGGGTTGGTGCCAGTGGAGGGTAATGAATACACTCACGCCTATTCTGTTCAGCTCTCCACTGCCTGGGCCTATCCACCAGGGGAAAAAAAACAGTCTCCAACAGTCCGGGTGATTTTAGAATGAATAGTTGGGCTGGATGTGGAAGTCAGCGGATCTTTTCTAATGAATAGAGCTCTTAGTGTCTCCAATGCAGAACTATTCTCCTTTTGTTTTTTACTCTTTAGCTCTTTGTTATACAAACATCTGGAGGGTTGAGTATCATGTTGGTCATAGTAAATAGCTTAAAGGGAGAATACATTTTATATTTCCCTACACAGAGGCAAAATGGTGTCTAGGTCATGCCAGCGGGTAAACTGTAAAATCTCTGTGTGAAGTGGGTTTGGGGGAGAGACAACTGGCTATTTGTGAATAATGGCACATTCCCCCTTCCCCACTTCCCTATTTTTTCCTCAAACATCTGTGAAGTAATGAAATATGGGTGAGACAAAAGCTCCAGATCTCCTTCCTCATCAACTTGAGTATATTTTTTACTTCAACTCTTATAAAGATGTGTATATTGTCTAATCCCAAAGAAAGCATCATCACCCAATTTTCAAAGCCAGTCTATATTAACCAATTAGCCACATCGTCACTGCTGTGTTAGAAATCATCTATATGTAATTCTTTGATGCCATTTATATTCTTTCTGAGATTGGTGTAGGTCAACTAAAACATCTCATTGACTGACCAATTTGATTAAATAAGTATTTACTGAATGCCTTCAAGTGCTAGGTAGAGAGTAGAGTACAAAGTTAATAATGAAATAGTCGTACCTTTCAAGAAGCTTATCTTCTATTGAGTAGACATAAGAGATTCATATGAGTAAATATCAAGTGCATGATAAATACATAACATAATTGAAAGGAACCATACTAATGACTAGACTGATTTGAAAGGCCTTGGGCAAAAGGTAGAGAATCCTCTGAGAAAGGGAGGAATTGTAAGAAGAGGTGATCAGGGTTAAACTTTTTGGACTTAAGGTGATGGATTAAACTATGTTCAAGATCTCTTGGTCCTTAAACTGGTTGGATGCATAGGATCTTATAGGTTTTATACTTGCTTGGAGTTTTAAACCTTTATATACACAGAAGATAAGGATATCTGAAAGTTTCTCTACCTCTCTTCCTCATTTTCCTCTCCCACTTTCTCCTTTCTTTTTTCTTCTTTCCCCTTCCCCCTGTCTGTTGCTTTCCTCTCACTCTCTGAGTCCTTGGTATTTCAGGGACAGTGAGATGCCTTCTTAGAGGTATTGCTAGAAAAGTATGTAATATCATTGCCCAATAGTAGCCTTTGTGATGAGAAAATGCTTGGGAATTCAGGCACCTTATTTTAAATTGTCCTGTTAAATCCTGTCAAATGCTCACCCATTACAGAAAATGACAGCTGGTCTTTGGGATTATTATTAGAAAGAAAAATAGGAACTCTAAGAAAAAGGGAAAACCATTTACTGTATAAATAGACTTTGATGATTGAGTTGTGATAGGCAGAATCATGCATTTTATATTTCATAAAATAAAGGCTTCTGTTACAAGGGCTTTTTCTGCCTAGATTTGTCTGTTTTATTTTCTTATAAAAGCTTTAGGCCAATGAATCCTGAAAGCCAAGTATTTGCAATAAATCCAGGGTGTATTCAGGCTATGTTTTTGAAGAAAAATATTGGAAGCTTAAGAACATGAATTGATGAAAAAACTTTGCATGAACAAAATCAATGCAACTGGAATAAGGAGAAGTTGTCAAGTAGGAAAAAAGCTTTTTGCACTATATATTCCTTATAAGGCTCTGGTATCCCAGATACATAGGGGGGGAAAAGTACTTAAGACCAAAAGTGATTCCCTGATGGATAAGTGATCAAAGAATATAACCATTTTCTAAAGAATTTCAGACTTTTAGCAACCATCTAAAAGTTTGCTCCATTAACAAGAAAGTTTGGGAATTTGCTGTTAAGGTAGGAGACAGATATTTATTCAGCCCTCACTGATATTTTTCATATAGAATTTTCTGTTTATCTACTTAAATCACCAAAGCTGCTTGTCTTGGAGTACAGGAAATTACCACTTGGTTCCCTCCTGCTCAATCTCTTTAATTGAGAATGCCGCTATTCTCACCCACCCCATCAACAGCATAAGGGCCAATGGGTAAGACTTCTGTACTTGTTTTTGGAAATGCTTCTGGGTGATGGCAGGCTGCCAGTTTCTTCTCCTTGTGGTTGGAAAACTACTTGAACCTTGTACTTGGCCTTTGTTAATTTTCTCCCAGAATCTTGGGCAAAAATCAAAATAATAAAAGGGAAACTTCTGCTAAATGTCTCAGTTGCATACCATTTTATTTTCTAGTAAGATGCTTTTGTGTCCTTTAATGTAGTCATCTATAACCTAAGGTTTTCACTTTCTGTTATTTATTATTCTGAAGTGTGTCCATTTTTACTTTTGTGTTTAACTCAATATATATCTAATATGTTTTTATTTATTGCAAGAAGTCAGACTAGGAATATACAGAGATAAAAAACCCAATATAATTGTTACCTTCAAGAAACTTATATTTTACTGGGAGTGATATGACATGAATTTCATATAAATCTAATACAAAACAGAGTGTAATGATGGAAAAGAAGTCCTAACAAACTATTCAAGGACTACATGGGCAGGGAAAGAGCTTTTTTAGCTAAGAGAATGAGGGAAGGCTTCATGGAAGAAGTAGCACCTGAATAAGTCTATAAGGAAGAGAAAAATTCTGAAAAGTAGAGGTGGACAGAGAATACATTCTAGTCCCAAGAGATGGCCAAAGAAAATGCACAAAGGTAGAAGATGAAATATCTAAACCTCTGTTTCAGTTGGAACATACCATAAAGTGTTTTAAGGGGAGTGATGCGAAATAAAGTCTGGAAAGATAAAAGAGATACAGACTAGTTGAAACCTACATACCAGGCTGAGTTGCTGGTATTTTATTCTTTGGTTTAGGAGGTCCTTATCCTTGGTGTCACTATATAAATTTTAGGGGGTCCACGAATTTGGATGGGAAAAAGTAACACCTTCATTTTCACTAACTTCTAACTGAAACTAAGAATTTCCTTCTATTATTTAAATGTAATGTTCTTAGAAGGGATTCGTAAGTTTTACCAGTCAAAGGGATCCATGACACAAAAACATTAGTGACTACTGATGTGCAGGAAAAAAAATCAGTGTTTTAGAAAGATTGTTTTGATAGCCATGTGAAAGTGAATAGTGGTAAGTAGTGGCCAGGGCCTGGGCTGGGAGGTTGTGTGCATGGAGAGAAAGAGAACTTATGTGAGGACAGAAGTGGAGTCAATAGGACCTTGAATGATGAATGAGGTGAGGAAAAGGGAAGAGTCGAAGATGACTTTAAGATTTTAGTCATCTCTGTTAGAATGATAGCTCTATCAAAAGAAAATGGGCATCTTCTATACTTCAGATATTTTATTTGAAGTCTATACTTTCCAAGCAAAGAGAATTTCAAAATGACCATTAAGTCAAATTTTCATGTTCTTAATTGAAAATTAAGAAATAACAAGATAATAGATTGTGAGAATTTGTGTTAAGATTTAATTCAGAATTCTTATTGTTAGAGAAACATGTAATTTGAAAATGGGAAATTCTTTCCATTAAGCTTTAATAACTAATTTGCCCCCTTGAGACTGGGAGACAGATTAGAAAGCCAGGACCTCTATAGAATGCCAGATAAAAGTAAACTCAACAGTGGGCTTGACTACCTCTATGGGCAGCCATATCAGTAACAACTGTAATTATCAATATGGGCTCCTTTGATCATAACATGTATGTCAGAAAATGAAGACTGGCATATTAGGAAGAGAGACATGAGCTACTCAAGATCACAACTGTAATTGGATGACATTGTTAACTTATTTTCAGTTGTTGGCTTATCCAGTTGGCAAGACAGAAAAGGTTTTGCTTAGTTCTCTGAAAACGTGCTCAGTCTTTTCTTTGGAAGATGCTGAGCCAGAAATTCCATGTGTTTAAGTTACTTCTTGCCTGTAAACTCATCTCCTTTGGAAGCTGCTTTCAAGACTCTAGGGTACAACTCAATATGCTATAACCGTAATTTAATGAACTCTGTTATTATGAAACTAATCTGATGAACTCTTGTTATCCACAGAGATAATGGATAAATAGCTCATGTACACCACTACTATCCAATCAATGTCAAAAGAACTAGAAGAAGGCACTCTGCCTATTGAAGATTTTATGGAAAGTCATAGACCAGAGTCCCATAGGATAAGAAGGCTAAAAGGCAATTTGTACCATTAGGGAGAGTATCAAGTTTGACAAGATCAGAGATCCATAGAAGTGTTAAAATTGACATGCTATCCTAAGAGAATAAATGGAGTTCTCAAAACTTAAATGGCTATTTCTTTTTGACTACTTCCTATTGAAAATAGAAAGTCATGTTTCCTCTTAGAAATGAGCTTAGAATGTAAGATCCTTGAAGACACAGATGATACCAATAAAAAAATAATCTTTGTATCACTATCACTTAGAACTATGCTTTGTCCATAATGGTAAATATTGGATAAATATTTGTTGAATTGCAATCTCGATGGCTATTGCCATAAATACTGCTGCAAAGCCAGCAGGGGGAGAAAAAGAATACTGAAGTCCTTGGTAAAAAACAAAAAAACAAAAAAACAAAACAAAACAAAAACAAATGATAGAAGTCAAATGGGCCTCTTAGAACAAATCCTTCCTCTTGCCAGGACAACATAAAAGTACTGGCAGAGGCTGTGGTATTCATGTGTATATGAATTGAACACATTCTGTATATTCTACCCCACCCCCAAGCCTGCAATCAGCCCCCACTGAGTTAGAGCTTTCTTTATTGCTATATTCAATTTTAGTTACGTAGTACTTTTTGATGAAAAATCAAAATCAAAAGTCAATAAAGAATTCCAGAACTATTCTCCCTTCCCAAAATGAGTTTTCACAGGCAATTGCAGTAAATACTTGTATCAGATCATACTAGGGTTAGCAGGTATATAATTTAAAGAAATAATAAAATAAAAAGAAATAGTATATTTCACCTTGTTGCTATTAGAATTGCTCATGTAGCAGTGTGTTCTAAACTCTGAAAGATTATTGAAGGGAACAAGGAAGAAAAACACTTCACCAGTGATAAAAATACTAGAATAAACATGTTAGTATCTCCTTGCTTATTAACATTTAATTTCTATTAGCATTTTGGCATAGATTTAGATACAAAAGGTTGAACCTATCCCATAAAAAATGAATAAAAGGGAAATGCAACTCCATACTTAAATAGTTTTTCCATTTATAAACTGGTGAGCACTCTTCCCCAATACTATAATTTGGGTGGATTTCCTTCAAAACTATTAAACCACTTTTATCGAGTCAGGGTGATTCTAAAAATACTAATAGCTTGCTCAATGCTATTGTAAGTGAGATAAATGATAGTAGCCTTGTCTGAGCAGACGCTCCTAATAACTAGAGCATAAGCATAATATGGCAGAAATGGAAGCAGTTAGATGCTGAAAATAAAAGCATCCTGAATCTCTATGAACACGTTAGTTTTCAATCATTCTGTAAACAACTCGTGTGTTGGACTAGTGTCTGTTCATATTTCTTCCTCTGGTGTGCTAACTTCTTTAGAATGGGCAAAGGTCACATCATATGAAGGGGAAGCTTGCCTGGGCTCCATCTCCTTGCCCCAAAAGCCAATAAGAAAGCTTTAGCAGAGCAACAAAGAGAAAGTCCTTTGTGAAAAATACTCAATTTTCCAATGACACTAAATGTTCTGCTATTCTGAAATGCTCACCTCTGAGAGAAACACTTTCCAAGTGAATTAAGCACAGATGCAGCTGGTATCATTGCCTCTTTTAAATTAGATTTTCAATTTAATTTATATACATACATATGTTTGGGGGTCTTGAATTTTCTCTTTATGAAAGAAATACAAGACAGATTTGGAGAATGAGATTCTCTATCACTTAAAGACAATTCTTTGAGTGGGGGAAATAAAGGAAGTAGAAAGGTTTGTATAAACTGTCTCTTCCTAATTACTTCATCCCTTGACAATAAAATGGAGAGGAGTGGAAAGAGACAGAAAAACAAAGTGTGGAAGCAGTGTAGTACAATGGAAAGAAGCAATGATTTGGAAGCAGATGACCTGAATTCTGACTCTGCTATGTGCTATCTGTTTGACCTTTGGCAAATCACTTAACCCCTTGAAATCCCAATTTCTTCATTTGTAAAATGAGAGGTGTATCAAACAACTTCTACTCCTTTCAACTCTAGGTATGTGATCCTAGGAAAGGGAGGTGAAATTTATTCTCTAGCTATTTCTCAAGTGCTCAGTGATGGGTTTAGGACATGACATTAATCTTTCCAAAGGTAAAGTGGGTGAGTCCTCAATATAGACTCAGGAAAATTGAGGTTCAGTTTCCACCTCCAACAAAGGTGGAAACTAACTAGCTGCAATGTCTTAGGTAAGCCCTTTAAACCTCCCAATGCCTCAGGTACCTTCCTAAGATTCAGCTACTAAGTCACAGACAGGATGAGAGTTCTTCATGGATAGAATCAATTTCCACACTAGGGATTCCCTATGTAATGCCTTCACATAGTTTATGTTTTAATCTTTCCAGTGTTAGAATTTTACCTTTAAATAAATGGTGCTTATTCTAATATAAGGTTGTCTACATGAAAGCTTGAAGTATTTTCATTCCTCTTAGAATTTAAACTCCTTGTGATTAGAGATAATTTCATTTACTGTATCCCCAGAATCTAACCCAGTAATTGGTATTAAATGAATTCTAGTTGATTGATCAACTGCTACATGTTCATATTTATAGAATTCCTAAGTGGTTAAATAGGTTGGATTAGCATTCAGATTCTGACTCACCTGTGGAGTTTGGGCTTTAGAAGAAATGTTGAGTCATGGATCATCATAAATTTATAATCAGAAACTTTGGTGCTGCTCTAGGAACTTTCTGCTCTATTCTTGTCAGTTCCCTAGTTTACTCTCCACAGACAGTATTCCCAAATTGCCTCAACTCTCAGGACTCCAAAGCCTACAAACTTCATATAGATGAGCTAGTCCCCTGAAAAGATTGAAATCAACTGATGTGAACTTTTTCAATCTCTTTCCAACACTCCTCAAAATTTCTCAGCAGCATCATCTATTCCTTCTGTACATCAGGTTACAGAGGAAAAAGTATCCTTATTCCATATTAAGGCTAATATCTCTCCCTATACTATTTTTATTTTTTAAAAAAATAATAGCTTTTTATTTTTCAAGATACATGTAATGAAAAGATAGCTTTCAACATTCCTTGCAAAACCTTGTGTTTCAAATTTTTTCTCCCTCCCACTTCCCCTAGACAACGAGGTAATACAATATAGGTTAAACATGTGCAATTCTTCTAAACACATTTCCACATTTATCATGATGCTTTGCCTATACTCTTGATCCAATTATCCATTACCTCATCTAGGATTTTGTTATTTTTTTTTCAGTTATGTCAGAATCTTCATGAATTCATTTGGGATTTTCTTGGCAAAGATTTTGAAGTGCTTTACCATCTCCTTTTCTAGCTCATTTAGCAGAATGACCTCTAAATGTATCTTTCCCATATTCCTTACTCAAGTCAACTCTTTTAACACAGAAAAAAAGAAGAGAAGGAAAGAAAAAGATATGAATGAAAGCATTAACTGGGTTCTGGTTCATTATCATTAACACAGTCAAATCTCTTGAATCTGAAAAAATAAAAATCTTCCCTTTACTTTCCTACTGTGGGAAATAATATTCACTATCACGCCTATTTAGGCAGATGATCATGATCTTGCTTTCTCTTCCAAATTCCTTACTACAGAACATCTCTTACTAACACTGTAAACTTAACTGGTTCAAAACTGAATTAATGTGTTCCCTACTTTTGTTCCTTCATCTGACTTGACTCTTTCTTTCAATGACACTACCATTCATCCAATTTATCCAATGTTTAAAACTTTGGTGTCATTGCATACCCAGTGAATCATATCCTATCAATTTTATTTTCCTTATATCTCTTTCTTAACTCCACTAACATCCCTCTATCTAGTACAAACCTTTATTACCACTGATTTGGATTATTACAATAGTCTTGACAGGCTTTCTTATCTCTGTAGAGATATGTTGTTAAATATTTAATAAATTGGCTCTCTGAAAAAAGTTTTATATACAGTATTAACATTTTCTCCACTACTTTCTTAAATTTATATAATCAACAAAATAATAGATCAAGCCTTAATTTGTAACATCTACTGATTTCTGAGACATCAATGCTCAAATTGAAAATTTAACAATCAGCTTTCCGGAGCTGGTACAAGCTGGTCCAGCATGCTCTTGGATTTATGTAGGGGGAAAAAGACTCCTGTTATAAAAGCAGTTGACAGTGTCTCTTTTTTTCACTCTTTTTCACCTAATATGTATACAGAGAAGCATCATGATATGAATGAACCTGAAAACAGGAGAGACCTCAGTTAAAATGCCTACCTCTGACATTTAACTATCTTTATGATCATGGGCAAGTCACTTAATTTTTTCATCCTTAGTTTTTTGTCTGAAAAATGAGGTCCATAATACATGTAGAAATTATCTCCTATGATTATTTTGAGAATCAAAAGAGATAATGTATGTAATGTACTATGTAAATGTCTTTAAAGCAGGAATTTTTAAGTCATGGACTTCTTTGGCAGTTAGTCTGCCTATAGAGCTATAGAAGTCAACCCTTCTCAGAATTATGTCCTTAAATGCATAAAATAAAACACATAGTGTTACAAATGCAGCCAATTAATTTGAAATATAGTTATCAAAATATTTTTAAAAGTTCACAGTCTCTGGTTGAAGAATCCTTCCTATAAAACGATTTCATGGAGCAAATGCCAGTCTAATCCAGTTAAGAATGATTGTATTTATAGGATATTTAAGTACAGATCAATAAAGTCTATATAAGGAATGAAAATCAATATGATGACAAAAGCCTAATGAGCATAAGAATGCCACACTTTTCAGCCCTTTTTGTAGTGGCAAGAAACTGGAAACTGAATGGATGCCCATCAATTGGAGAATGGCTGAATAAATTATGGTATATGAATGTCATAGAATATTATTGTTCTGTAAGAAATGACCAGCAGGATGATTTCAGAGAGGCCTGGAGAGACTTGCATGAACTGATGCTGAGTGAAATGAGCAGAACCAGGAGATCATTGTACACGGCAACAACAATACTATATGATGATCAGTTCTGATGGACATGGCTCTCTTCAACAATGAAATGTTTCAAACCAGTTCCAGTTGTTCAGTGATGAACAAAGCCATATATACCCAGGGAGAGGCCTGTGGGATCTGAGTCTGGACCACAATATAGCATTTTCATGCTCTCTATTGATGTTTGCTTGCATTATGTTTTCCTTCTCAGGTTTTTTTTCCCTGTACAGCAAGATAACTGTATAAATATATATACAAATATTCCATCTGTCAAATATTTTAACATAATTAACATGTATTAGACTTTCTGCCATCTAGGGGAAGGGTGTGGGCTAGGGGGAAAATTTGTAACGAAAGCTTTGTAAGGGTCAATGTTGAAAAATTACCTATGCATATGTTTTGCAAATAAAAAGCTTTAATAAAAAAAAGAATGCCACACTTTTGAAATTGTTTGAGTGAGTCACAAATCACTTAAACTGAGATGTCTGACCCTGAGAGAGGTCAAGTGATCTGCCTATGGTCATAGACCTATTAAGTGACAGAGAATTTACATAGTCCATCACCTTATACACTTTAATAGACTGCCTACCTCAAACAGTAGGCCCAAGTTCATTTTCTGGACTTTTCATCTTTTTAGCTTCTTGTCTCTCTAGCCAGTATCTTTTGATCATAGTGGATTCACTGTATTTTTTTGGGGGGGGGAGGTTCTGTTGGTGGTAAAAATATGACTTTTACTCTTAGGTTAGCATTTGCTAAATACCTGGCTTTATATACATGTATCACATTGGCTCTTGGAGAATGATTGCTCTACTTTCATGTTTATCTATATTCACTTTCTTCCTGCCATCTTCTGGTAAGTGGGACACAGTGCATGCTTTGAGATCATCCAAAAGAATGAAAGTATTTTATAAAGGGGGTGGGAAGCAAGGGCAAAAGAAAGAAGAAGCTATACCCAAAGAAGGCCTTATGAGCTTAATTCAAAAAGGAACCTGGTAATTCAGTGAATTTTCCATTATTTCCTGAAGGTGGTGATGTTGGAACTTGGATAGAGCTATACATCTTGTAAATAGGAAAGCCTTCTGAAAAGAGTACTACTCTAACCTCAAGTATAATGAAAAGAGAGATTTCATATGCTCATACTTAGCACAGTTGGCTGGACAGTCAAATAGTTCTTCACATTGCCTATTTTTGTCTTGTTCAAATTTTAGGAAGGAAAAATTGAATTGTAAAGTGACCCCATAGGGATCTTCTTGAGAGGCAAGAAAGCTGTAATATGAATTATTTGGCAAGAATTAAATAGGAAACTACTACATTCATATATAATGTCATACTGATAAATTGTTTTAGAAAACCAAAAGTCGTTTGGTCAAAGATGATTCTTTTGGCATCTAAATTATACCAGTTTTTAATTTTTTAGTAAATATTTTTCTTTCACATTTTTACATTATGTTCAATTAACAAATAGAGAATTTCCTATATAGAAAGTATAATTAATGTTTGTTAATCTTCAATGTTTATATTTTCACCTCTGAAGTCTAATATTTACTTCTCTTTTCTAGTTTTTAGTCTCTGATTTCTTCCCATTTTCTCAACTGTCCTCTAGCTTATAGTTAGTGAACTGCACTGACAATTAGGAGATTTTAGTTCTACTCAGTAAAAGTCACTCTGAGTATATCATCATCATCATAATGAACTTTTAACCTGTTCTAAACTGTTTCATAACCATAATCTCACTTAAATTGTTATTAAATTTTGTACCACTTTATTAGCCTTTCTGTTTTAATTTTTTAACCATATAAAATTTATAATAGTATCATCTTACCAAGCTGTGGATAGGGTTAAAGTTCAGAATTATTGATTATTTATAAAAGGGAGAGCCCTAAATAGTGAAGTTCTCCATGTATATGCCTTAAAGTCTATGTGGGAAAATCTGTCCAAAGACTTTAGGACCATTCAAATACTGATGTCAAAATATCACTTAAACGTGATGAGGTTACTAAATAGCAGAGAAACTCACTTCTTAATGGGCAAAAGTTTGCTTGCTAATTTGTGTTTGAGTCAAGAGTAACTTGTCAGTACATTATTATCAGTCTTCCTTCAAAATGTTTTTATATGTTGGTTATTTTTCCTTTAATTCTTTCTTGGATGTAAGTCTAATTTCCACAACTAAATTAGCTTCTTGAGGTCTGATAACATGTCATTCACTTATCATTTATTGAATGACAACTTTGTAATGGGAGAAACACTGAAATGGGAGTTTGGAGATTCAGCTTCTAGTCCCCAGGTTGATACTGATTTATTATGTGATGGCATCACATCCATGTGCCTCAGTTTCCTCATTTTTAAAAAAGAAAGAATTGTTCTAGATGATCCTTTCCAGCACTAAACATTCTATTACCTTGGATTTAACAACTTTGTATTTCTTTGTTTCTTCTCTTTCGTTTTGTGCTATTTGTAATTTTGTATGTCCTTGCTTTTCCCCCATTAGAATGTAAATTCCTTGTGAGTAGGGATTGTTTCATTATTGTAGATGTATTCCCAGTATTTAGAATTGTGCCCGGCACATAGAAGACGTCCAATAGGTATATATTGTTGGATGATACGAGTCTAGATACTAAGGAAAGGGATACAAATATTAACAACATATAATCTATATCATTAGGTAGTTTACATTATGGCAAGTGAACTCTGTCTCTCTTTGCCTCTTTTTCTGTCTCTCTGTCTCTGTCTTTGTCTCTCTGTCTCTGTCTTTGTCTCTCTGTCTCTGTCTTTGTCTCTATCTGTCTCTGCCTCTTTCTCTCTCTGTCTCTGTTTCTCTGTCTCTCTCTGTGTTTCTGTCTCTGTCTCTGTCTCTCTTTTTCTCTATCTGTCTCTGTCTGTCTCTAACTCACATTCTCTCTCTCTCTCACACACATATGTACGTAGTTTTTTTTTTCCTATTTCCCTTATTCCAGTTTTTTTTCCTATTTCCCTTATTTAGAACAGTCCTGGACACAAATGTTTTTAAAAATTGTAGAGTTTTGCTACTTCCTAAATGCTAAATGCTAATTGATAAAGATGATCATAATGATAACAAAGCTGAATAGGTAGAACAAAAATTTTAAATGGTTTGTATTCCTTGTATGAAACAAAATACTTATTTTGTCATCTGTGATATGCTCCATGTTGGTTATTCAAAATTTTTCTCTTTTTAAGAAGAAAAGAATGAAAATGGTGCTTTGAATGAAGAGGGTGTTTTGTGAGAAATTACAACATTCTATTAAGTTATTTTTTTAAATTGAAATGTCCTATGTCTAAATTATGGATTATATTTTTTCATTGAAATTTTCTATGTCCAACTCCAATTTTCTAGATTTTAAACATAGAAACTAAAACGTTAGGAACAATAGTAAAAACATGTGCTTACAATGTTTAACAACATAAGTCCTCTGTACTTATGTATCAATCACAAGATCCTAAAAATCATAGAAAACATTGATTTTTAATTTAGAAGAACTTTTAAAAATGTGGCATCAGGTTCAAATCAAATGCTACTTGAGTTTCAAGGGAGAGTTTAAGAAAATCAATTTTCCCAGACTAAAAAAAAAAAAAACTCAGAGAAAAACACAGCAATTTATATAGTGGTCTTTGTTATTTGAATCAATAGCTTTGTTCCCATGAATAGCTGAATAATCACTTTTTTTGTATAGCATTTGGTATCTGTGCAGACTTATCTCTTCCCGACTTAGTCGTTGAACCTGTGGTAGATTATTTTTGATCATTAACAGTTTCCTTTTCTTATTCTTATTATTTCTTTTTCACCATCTGCAAGTCTTCCTCTGTGCCAGAAAGTGATTATTCCCTGCTGGGGAGTTAGCAAGTATTATAAAAAAAATATGTTTTTTATATTAACATTTTTCACAAGAAATCTCAAGAGTAGAGCATAACATTTTTTTTTTCTGAAGAGGAAATTGGCATCTACTTCGCGCCTAAAACTCTTCACATAACAAACAAAATAAATATGATCATAATTGTCTTTTACATATGAATAGATTGCATAGGATGAGGAAAGCACACAGGCCTATTAAACAGAAGATCTGTGTTCCAGGGCTGGCTCTTCAACTAATTAGTCTTGTGATTTTGATTAAATAATTGCATTTCTCTATACCTCAGTTTCCCTATCTAAATGTAAGGGAGAAGAGGAAAAAACTGGCCTAGGAGGTTGAGGAGATATGGGCTTCTGGATGGAAGAAGGGTCTCAGATCTACTTTTATCCAGAGCCAATATAAAGTCATGAGTATATGGTCTACTGTCTTTTCTGTGTACATTTTGTCTTGCTTTGGAGAAAGCTATGATTAGAGAGCTGGAGTCTAAGCTATAATTTTCTGGAAGCTTGAAGGTGAGTGGCTAAGTTCTGAATGATCTGTTTGATCCAGGCCAGCAACAGCAGAGATGTGAATTCACTCATTTATCAATTATGCTACATTTTAGAAATGAACTTGGGATCAATTATACATAGAAACTTAAATTTGAGCTTACTCACCAGGGACCAAGAAAGGGGGAAAATGTCTGAATTTCTTCCTATCTTTGCAGCAAATTTCCTTAATTATAATAATAGTCAGCATTTAGTGCCCACTATCTCCCAGGAACAGTGCTAGCTGTTTTTTTTTTTTTAACCTCATTTGATCCTCACAACAATTTTCATTTTATGGTTGAGGAAACTGAGGCAAATACAGGTTAGGGGACTTATTGAGGGTAACAGCCAGAGATCAGATTTAAACTCAATTCTTTTTGACTGCAGGTCCAGAGCTTTATCTAATGTAACACATACCTGCCTAATTAATGTTAATTGGTTAAATGGAACTGAGGCAGCAATCAGCAGCAGTTAGCAGTAAAAGAAATACACTAGAATGGGGGCTCTGGATGATGGCTTTGAAAAAAAAAATCTTCTTACCCCTTTAAGGGTACCTTAGAAGTCAAGTAAGATTGGGAGGTCGGGGGGAGCAAAACAAATGGATCAGAATGAGAATTAAAAAATAAAATGTATATAATAGTATTAAAGGAGGAGATTACTATTATTTGAAAATATTATAAGCCATGAAGTCAATTCCTGTGAAGATTTTTTTCATCATTAGATAATTTTATCTTCCATTTTGGGGCAGCTAGGTGGTACAGTGGATAGAGTGCTGACCAGGAGTCAGGGAGGCTCATCTTCCTGAGTTCAAATTTGGCATTAGATATTTCCTAGCTTGTGTGACCCCAGGCAAGTCACTTAACCTGTTGCTTCAGTTCCTCATTTGTAAAATGAGCTGGAGAAGGAAATGGCAAACCATTCCAGTATCTTTGCCAAGGAAATCCAAAATGGGGTCATGAAGAGTCAGGTGAGAGAAAAACAATTCAATGACAATGGCAGGGTTCCATTTTGTTTACATTTTTTAGCAACTGAGTCCTTCAAAATCCAGTTTTCTCACCTGTTCAATGAGCATGACAAAATTTTCCCTGCTTATTCTAATAGTGTTGCTATATAGAGTGCCCAGCGCTCTATCCACTGTGCCTCTATCCACTCACTGCCTCTAATAACTCTAATATCTATCTTGTAGATTTGTCATGAGGTCCAAATAAAGTAATACATTTAAAGTGTTTCTCAAAATTTAAAGCATTATGTACATGTTAGTTATTATTGATACTCATATGAACTTTGGCAAGTCATATCCCTGGTCTGGTTTTCATTTTCCTTAAATGAGGGGTTCAGAGTAGATGACCTATGAGGTTCCCTCAAGTTTTAAATCGTGTAATTCTAAATAATGCATGTAAATACAAAGCAGTATTTAAATGTACAGTAAACTATTCTTGTTGTTATCAAAATATTTGATATTAACATAATAATTGATTATTATTAAAATAAAAGTATTAATTAAAATGTTTGACACAAATATACAGAGCTTTCCTTTCCTAGATATTTGTTGTTCAGTTTTTTTTAGTCAAGCACAGCTCTCCATGAACCCATTTGAGATTTTCTTTGCAAAAATACTGGAAACAAGTTAAGTGACCTGACAATGGTTATCCAGCAAGTAAGTGTCTGAGACTGGATTTGAACTCAGGAAGATGAGTCTTTCTGACTTTAGGCTCAGCACTCTATGTATGTGACAATTGAGACACTTTTCTAAGGAAAATAAATGACCTATTGCTGTATTGTCCATTATAGTCCTACATAGTCTGGAGATGACCTTGGATTCTTGAAGTCTCAGCCAATAGAGCTAAAGACAAGAATTTACAGAAGTTCAGAAGCTGGAGCCTATGCCTTGATGTGTTAGTCCTATTCACTAAGCTGGTAGATTTTCTAATAGGCAATTTCTGAGTAGTCAGTTAGACATCTGACACTGGCTTCCTGAATATTTCTGAGAAACTTACCTAACTGAAAACTGTCCTATTTCTTTCACCTCATCTTAGAAAAGAATGCTTTATCATTTTTAAACCTTTATGATTCTTGGTGTTTTTTAAAATCTGTGTTTTCTTTTGCAGCACAGATAATGTGGAAATGTTTTGTGTGACTACAATAATAAATACCCTATATCAAATTGCTTACCTTCTCAAGGAGAGGGGAAGAATAAAAAAAATTGAAACTCAAATTTTAAAAAAACGTAATGTCAAAAAAGTTTTATTTACATGTAATTAAAAAAATAAAAATAAGCAACATTATAAAGAAAAGTTCTTTAAAGGTTTTTATATTAGCCAGATAATAATGACAATAATAATAGCTAACATTTATATAGTGAGTACTGTGTGCCAGGTACTATGATACATGGTTTTTCTTTTCTTTTTTTTTTATTAAAGCTTTTTATTTGTATAACATATGTATGGGTAGTTCCCCAGCGTTGATCTTTACAAAGCTTTCCATTACAAATTTTACCCCCAGTCCCCTCCCCTCCCCTAGATGGCAGGAAGTCCACTACATGTTAATAATGTTGAAATGCTTGAGAAGTTATGCAAGAAAAATCCTATCTACAAGAAAAAAAAGAATCAGAGAAAAGCAACACAATGCAAGCAAATGTCAATAGAGATCATGAAAATGTTATGTTGTGGTCCATATTTCATATCCCTCTCTCTGGGTGTATATGGTTTTCTTCAGTGAACAACTGGAACTGGTTTGAGACAATTCTTTGTTGCAGAGAGTCATGTCCATCAGAATTGATCATCATGTAATACTGTTGTTGCTGTGTATGATGATCTCCTGGTTCTGCTCGTTTCACTCAGCATCAGTTCATGCAAGTCCCTCCAGGCCTCTCTGAAATAGTCCTGCTGGTCATTTCTTACAGAGCAATAATATTCCATAACATTCATATACCATAATTTATTCAGCCACTCTCCAATTGATGGGCATCCCTTCAGTTTCCAGTTTCTAGCCATTACAAAAAGGGCTGCCACAAACATTCTTGCACATGTGGGTCCCTTTCCCTCCTCTAAGATCTCTTTGGGATATAGGCCCAGTAGAAACACTGCTGGGTCAAAGGGTATGCACAGTTTGACAACTTTTTGAGCATAGCTCCAAATTGCTCTCCAGAATGGTTGGATCCGTTCACAGTTCCACCAA
>JAJPUD010001718.1:318000-343913 GCA_023553655.1 Myrmecobius fasciatus | reverse complement strand
ATACTCTACCCTTTAGATCCCCTCCCCCTGTTTTTATTCCTTTCCCCCGATTCTTCTATTTTCCCTTCTATTAGTTTGTCCCTTACTTTTCCTCCTTTCCCTCCCACTTCCCTCTAGCAACAGACAAGTTTCTATGTGAAATTGAATGTCTGATATACACTTTTAGAGCCCAACCTGATGAGAGTAAGATTTACACAGTGCTCATCTCCCTCCCCTCTTTCTCTTAATTATATTAGGTTTTCTTTGCCTCTTCGAGTGATTTTACCTTGTTTTTACCTCCTTTTTTTTTAGATCTTATTTTACCACTTTTTCCCTCTTTTCCCCAGTATGACAACCTTTTCCCCTCTAGTTCTCTTTTTCATATTATCAAAGTAATATTTAGTTAATTATACCCGCAAACTTTGAGTATCCCCCTAGTAAAAATAAAGTTCTCAAGAGATCTTTCCTTTTTACCTTTTTATGCATCTCTTTGGGTGTCGAATTTTTTGTTCAGATCCGGTCTTTTCATTAGAAATAGGTGAAAATCACCTATATCATTGAATGTCCATCCTCTTCCCTGGAGCATAATGCTCATTTTAGCTGGATAGGTTATTCTTGGCTATAATCCAAGTTCCTTTGCCCTTCGGAATATCTGGTTCCAGGCCCTTCGATCCTTCAATGTGGAGGCTGAGAGATCCTGTGTGATTCTAATTATTGATCCTCGGTAGTTGAATTGTTTCTTTCTAGCTGCTAGCAGGATCTGTTCCTTGGTGCTATAGTCCTAAAATTTAGCCACGATATTCCTTGGGGTCTTAATTTTGGGGTCTCTTTCAGGAGGTGATCGGTGAATTCTTTCAATGGTAATTTTGCCCTTTGATTCTAAGATCTCAGGGCAGTTTTCTTTCAGGATTTCCTGGAAGATAGTGTTTAGATTCTTTTTTTCATCATGGCTTTCAGGAAGTCCAATAATCCTTAGATTGTCTCTCCTAGATCTATTTTCTAAGTCAGTTGTTTTTCCTAGGAGATATTTCATATTTTCTTCTAATTTTTCATTTTTTTGTTTTTGTTTGACTGATTCTTCAAGTCTTAGTGAGTCATTCACTTGCATTTGTTCAATTCTTATTTTTAAAGTGTTGTTTTCTTCAGTCACCTTTTTAAGCTCCTTTTGTAACTGGCCAATTTGTTCATTGCACTCTTTTTCCACTTCACTAATTTTATTTTTTAATAAATTGGTGTCTTTTTCACATCTCTTTTGCAGGGCATCATATCCTTCTTGCAAGATACTGTATCCTTCTTGCACTGATTTCAGTTTATTTTCCCATTTATCCTCCAGCTCTCTTTTGAGGTTCTTTATGCAATCTTCCAGAAAGGCCTTTTGAAAAGGGGACCAGTGATGGTCCTTGGTGTTTTTTTCTGGATTTTTGTCTAAAGAAACCTCTGGCTCTGAGGTCGTTTCTTTCTCTTTATAAAAGCTGTCTATGGTGAGAGCTCTCTTTTGCTTCTTCATTTTTTTTTTAGACAGCATGGATATCTCTTTAAGGTAGGGAAAAAAAAAAACCCGCGGCTGAAGACGCTTTGCCCTGGGGCACTTCGGCGAGTTGACTTAAGGTTCTGGGCCGGTGGGGGCTAGGACTAAGTCTGAATTACTCCTTAAACAAGGCAAGTTTGCCAGAACACCTGCCCCCAATCAGGGCAGAGTGTCCCGAGTGCCTCAGATAAACTCCAGGTGTTTGGAATTTGGAGTTTGGAGTTTGGAATTTCTTCCAAGATGAGCTGAGCTGAGTCCCACCCTCACTTCCGGCCTGCACAGGGGTCGTCTATTTATCTCTCTGTCTGAGTCCGACTAACCTGATATGAAGTTATCCAGAGAGCCGTGCCCAAATATTTCTGAGTTCGTTGACTTGAAGATCAGTTCAGAGGCTTATTTTATTGTTGATTTGAGAGAAGATCGGAGGAGAGGCAGAAAGTCACCTTTTCACTCCGACATCTTGGCTCTGCCCCCTCTCCTCTCCCGGTGAATTCTTTCAATGGTGATTTTGCCCTTTGATTCTACAATCTCAGGGCAGTTTTCTTTCAGGATTTCCTGGAAGATAGTGTTTAGATTCTTTTTTTCATCATGGCTTTCAGGAAGTCCAAGAATCCTTAGATTGTCTCTCCTAGATCTGTTTTCCAAGTCAGTTGTTTTTCCTAGGAGATATTTCATATTTTCTTCTAATTTTTCATTTTTTTGTTTTTGTTTGACTGATTCTTGAAGTCTTAGTGAGTCATTCACTTGCATTTGTTCAATTCTTATTTTTAAAGTGTTGTTTTCTTCAGTTACCTTTTTAAGCTCCTTTTGTAACTGGCCAATTTGTTCATTGCACTCTTTTTCCACTTCACTAATTTTATTTTTCAATAAATTGGTGTCTTTTTCACATCTCTTTTGCAGGGCATCATATCCTTCTTCCAAGATATTGTATCCTTCTTGCACTGATTTCAGTTTATTTTCCCATTTATCCTCCAGCTCTCTTTTGAGGTTCTTTATGCAATCTTCCAGAAAGGCCTTTTGAAAAAGTGACCAGTGATGGTCTTTAATACCTTCTTCTTGTATTTTATCTAAAGGAACCTCAGCATCTGGGGTCAACGCTTCTTTGCCTTGATAAAAGCTGTCTATGGTGAGAGCTCTCTTTTGCTTCTTCATTTTTTTTTTTTTAGACAGTGGATATCTCTTTAAGGTAGGGAAAAAAAAAACGGCGGCTGAAAAGCTTTGCCCTGGGGCACTTCGTCGAGTTAACTTAAGGTGCTGGGCCGGTGGGGGCTAGGACTAAGTCCGAATTACTCCTTAAACAAGGCAAGTCTGCCAGAACACCTGCCCCCACTTTTCATGCATTGCTCTTCATTCTGCCTTATGTGGCCAAGTAGATTGTCTGAACTCTCATGTGACTCTTATTCAAATACTTATAGACATCTATCTTGCCCTCTCTGATTCTCTTTTCCAAGCTAATTATCCCCAATTCCTCCAATCAATTCTTATTTGATATAAATTGAGGTCCTTCTCTGACTCTTGATTTGGACTGATCAGGAGGACTATGGGACTATTACTTCTGTAGTTTTAGTCATGTATTCTTTAGAGAAGTCTAAAAGAGCATTAGGGGTTGTGTTTTTGGGTTTTTTTTTGCTTGCCATATAATACTGTTGATTCACATTGAATTTGTGATCTATTAAAACCTCAAATTGTTATAGAGGAGGTTGTGATCTGCATTTCTAGAGAAAGCAAATTGATGAAATTATATAGCTCCTTGAAGCAATGAAATATTAACATTGATTTAGCTTAGCATGATATCCCAGTGTTAATGATGCTATCAACTCACAAGTGTAAAGGTGGGTATTCAATTGAATAAATCAATCCAAGCCATGCCAACTAAATGAAAAAAGGCCTTGATCAATTTAAATGTCTCTAAAGAGCCACTGGATAACCTAGAAGTGATGTTGCGTAGTAGAGCATTAAGAATGAATGAAAAAATTTGGTCATGTTCTAGGAATCAACTATAAAATGTCAAGCTAGTTTGAGACTGAGAGAGATTTCAAGTCAAGCAGGCATATTGAGGTGGAGAGAGGTAGAGAAGAGAGAACCACCTTTGAGAAGGACAGGTTGGGGGTAGGGTGAGGGGAAACCTCTTGGTCAGAGGACAATCTTGTGTACTTTGGAGAGCTGGAGGACTTTTCCCTATTGGAGTCCTAGAAGAATTTCTGGAACAGCTGATGGTAGTGTTTGCTTTGGGAGCTAAGTATAGACTGGAATGAAATTCATCCTTCTTTCAGTAACAAATGATTACGTAACTAAGAAGCATATCTTGAGAATTTTAGTAAAGAGACTTCCAGAATCTGTGAGTTATGCCCTTTTCTGCATGTACTATCTAAACTAGAACCCATATGCACTTGTGGAAATGGGGGGGGGGATATGCTATACCAACTGCTCTTACTCTACCATTTTATAAATAAGTCTTTTCTAAAAGCTACTTAAGTCTGATTAATTAACTGATAATCCAACCATAATCATGATAGGAAGCAAACTGATGGGGCTTTTAAGCTTTGTGTGACAAACCCCTCTTTTGTCAAGGTTAACTTTCTTCTCAGGGGACACAGGAGTTACCCTCTAGGGATCCAATTCATCAGTGACAGTGAGAACTAGAATAGGTGCCTCAGAACATGCACTACAGGTGAAAAAGAAAATTGGCAATTATATAGAATTTTAAAGTTTTCATATTCTTTGTTTCAACCAACAATATATGTGGTTTATGTTTAATTTGATACTTCAATGAACCTGGGAATTCATAATTGTGGGTTCTCTCTTCAGGATTGAAGATTACAACCTGACAAGCCTTTCTACATCCATAGGAGTCTTGTAATTGTGGGCTAACTTGAGTCAAGATGGTCCCCTGGTTGTTCAGGACTGTCACACTGGAGTGAAATGAGAGACTCGAAATCCATTCAAAAGTTATCATAAGGAGGTTTCCTTAACCATAGGAGAGGAAGGCCATTTGACAAAGATATTAACATTGATTTAACTTAGTATGATATCCCAGTGTTAATGATGCTATCAACTCACAACAGAATCCATCACTTCCTTATCCTAGAAGCTCTGTCTCTCTAATATGTCAAATCACAAATCAAATCACATTTAGCTTATTGGCTGCCACCTCTCACTACTAACTCATATTGAACCACTAAAATCCCAAGATCTTTTTCAGATGAATTGCTGCCTTCACATGCCTTTCTCCATCTATACTTTGAAGGTGAGTTCTCAAATTTAAGTATAAGATTTTACATCTTTTCCTATTTTGTTTTATCTCATTAGTTTCAGTCACTATACTCAGTTCTACTCTATCAAGAATTCTTTGGATCTTAACTTTATCAACAAGTTTTTTAACTCTTCCTTTTGTTTTTTAACATTTTGATAATGCCATATATGTCTTTATTCAAATCACTGATAAACATGTTAAATGGTGTTATTTAGTTTCAAAAATGGTAGAATGAAGTTTGAATTGAACTAAATATGTATCTTGCACCAAAAGCTAGCATAGTAATTTGTTTTTTTCAAGTATTTTCATGGTGAAAAGAATCAATGAACTTGAAATGTTGAGTAAGGTATATAATAGAAAGGTAGATTTTAGTACATTTAGTCAACAAGTCTTCTTTACAGAACTAGTTTTATGTGAGCAAGTAGCTTGGCTGAAATGTGATTTCAGGAGTACTAGAAAAACATGCTTTGATCAATCCAACATTACATGGACATATTGTGTAGGGGATACAAAGACAAAACAGACCTTGCCCATCATGGAGCTGACATTCTCATGGGGGAGATAACATGTACACATATAAGGACACATATACACAATATGTACAAAATGAAAGCATATATAACAAGGTAGAAGAACAAGCCTTTATGTGTGATAGGTGTGGAGGACATACTCTTTGTGTAATATGAAATCAACCAGCCTCATTCGTGTACCTCTCAGCTTGCTACTTAAATTAGCTAATTTTATTATCTGACTTTAGGATAATTCAGGGTTTGCTTGTATATTTCCTTATTAATAACATTTTGGCATCCATCTCTTAATTAATCGACTCAGCTGAGAGCAGCAACCAATTCATCAAATATTATTTTGTAAACTGGAGAAACTCCTTTCAATGATAGCAGTTACTCATATTTCTCTATATTAAATTCCTTAATATCCTAATATGAAAAATATCAAAGTTGCTGAACATAAAATTTATTAATGAGGAAATCAATAATAAAACAAAAGCATAGAAAAATGAGAATTACAATTCACATTTGGGGTGGAGGTCCAGGTCCACCATTCTTCATTGCTCTACTGACATCACTGCTATGCGATGTGACATCCCCATCCCCAGCTTTTTGGCTCCCATTTATGGGTTGTCTTTTCCTATAAAAAATATAAGCTGGCTAAGGGCAGGGACTGTTTATTTTGCTTGTATTCATATCTTCTCTGTGTAGCATTATGCTATATGCTTAATATAGCATGTACATGTTTAATAAAAAGTTGTTGACATGAGTAACCTAAAAACCTAAATGTAATGGCAGATGATTTCACTTCTGAGGGCACAGTCCCACAAAGTGCATATATCTCTCCCTAAAAATCCCTTTGATCTTCTTTGAAAGATCTTTAAGGCAATCCATTGAGAAAGATCTTTCCCTCTTCTCTCTCTGTTTTCTTTTGTTTCTGTCCAGCCATGACAGTCAACAGTTCTTCAGCGTCTACAAACCATATCTCTGATAAATCTTTTCAAAATGCTTTTGATGACCACCTCCCTCAAACAGTCCTCCCCCTTTATAACTCCTCCTCCTTTTTTACACCTTTCCCCTAATTCTTCTATTTTCCCTTCTATTAGTCTTTCCCTTTCTTTTCCCCCTTTCCCTCCTACTTCCCTTTAAGGAGGGACAAGTTTCTCTGTGAAACCAAATATGTCTGATATTCTCTCTTAGAGCCAAATCTGATAAGAGTAAGATTCACACAATGCTTATCCCCCTCTCTTCTTTCCCTCAATTATAATAGGTTTTCTTTGCTTCTTCGTGAGATGTAATTTCCCTTATTTTACCTCCTTTTTCCAGTATGTAAATCTTCAAAATGAAAGTAAAAATTATTATTTCCACAATTTTCATTTGGCTTTTAGTGCTATAATAATATTAATTTCATGTAGAAAGTGGTGCTTTTGATGAAATTTAAAGGAAAATAGATTCCAAGTAAGGAAATTATAAGAAACAGAAGTGGGGAGGGAATGAAATCCAGGAATGTGAGATAGTTAATGCAAAGAGATGAAGTTATAAGATAAAATGTCATAAATCATGGTCAGTAAGTAGGGGAGAATGACTGAATTACAAAGATAATGAAAGGAGCAATATGTAAGAAGGCTGAAGAGGTATGACAGAACCAGGTTGTGAAGAGATTTTGAGGCCAAATAAAGAAGTTCACATTTAATCTTAGAAGTAAGGAGGCATCTAGGTAGTGCAGTGGATAGACTGCTAGGCCTGGAGTAAGAAAGACCTAAGTTTAAATCCAGCCTTACATACTTATTAACTGTGTGCCCCTAGAAAAGTCACTTAAACTTGTTTGCTTCAGTTTCCTGGAACTTAATGAGAAAATGGCAAACCACTCCAGTATCTTTGTCAAGAAAACCATAAATAGAATTACAAAGGGTAAGATATGACTGAAATAACTGAGCAATAAAAAATAAGTAATAGGGAACCACTGGAATTTACTGAGTAGTAATGGACATGGCCATACTTGCATTTGGGGAAAAACACTTTGGTAGTTATCACAAGGATAAATTGACATAGGGAGAGACTTAAAGCAAAAAGATCAATTGTGCAATGATTGCAATAGTCTTAGTGATGGATGATGAGATATTGAACTAGGTTGGTGGTTGAGAGAATTTGGAAATAATGAGATGTATGCAAGAAATGTTGTGGCAGTAGAAATGATGGGATATTGCAACTGGTTGGATTGTGGAAGGAATGAGAGTGAAAAGATGAGAATGACATTGAAAGCACAAACCTAAAAGACTAGAAAGATGTAGGTGACTTCAGTAGTAATAGGGAAATTTAGCAAAGGTATAAGTTTGTGGAGAAAAATAATTCTATTTTGAACATAGTGAATTTGAGATGTCTATAGGATGGTCAGTTTGAAATGCCCAATGGACAGCTGGTAATTTGGAACTGGAACTCTGAAGAGAAACCTAGGACTACATATACACACACATACACACATATGTGTATATATATGTATATATATGTAAAATCCATACAGAGGTGATAACTAAATTCAAGGGAACTGAGAAGGTGACCAAGTGAGAGAATAGAAAAAAATAGAAGATTTTCTATAGATCTGGAAAAGAGACTGAACAGGAATGTTTAAACAGGTAAAAGAGCAAAAAGAGCAAAATCCAGAGAAGAAGGGGTATCCAGAAGAAGGCTTTTTAACACAAATGATCTCATTTGGATCCAAAACAACTATGTAAGGTAGATACGGTGGTATTATCAATATTTTGTAATTGTCTACTATGCTATACTTTCAGGGTTAACCAGAAAATATGTAGAAATATATATAGGTAAAAGATTTTAAAGGGAAGATGCAAAGGTTTGAATGAATCTTCCCAACTTAAACTGCTTTCTAGTTTTATTCTCTATCCAAAAATCTACAAGTGCTTCTGAATTTAGTATAATTGATATTATATGTTTTTAAAGGTGACCAGAGAATTTCACATCAGGATGGTTAAAAAAAAAAAAAAGAAAAGCCAATTGATTTTCTTGGCATTCCCTTACCTCTCTGGCTTCCATTTCCATTCCTAAGATCCTTATTTGTTTAGCTCCTAAAAGCAAGACAAGGCTTTGCTGATCTTGCTCATTAAAAAGAAGTAATCAGGGCCATGCATTACAAAGGAGAGTAAGAAAACAGAACCACCACTGGTGGTCCAGTAATCCATAATTATTATTGCTTTGTATTTTGAACATCCCCCTTTCACTTACAAACAGTTATAGTATTAAAAAGATATTTTTCAGATGATAGTAACCTTGGCAGTGGTTGGCAAGGCCTAATAGTTTGACATTTCAGATCACCCACAACTAATCAACAGAACATGGCAAGACATTTGAAAAAGCCATTATAGACGTATGGCTCTGGAGTAATATGTCAAAGCCAGCACTAACATCTGTTATGTAAACTGGATGATTTTTCACTGCTGAATGGTCACATGCTTGTAGGGAAAGTGTTTTTTGAAGGATGCAAGCATATAGCCAGGAAAGTAGATTGTGCCTTTGAATGCCATATATTTATATATATATATATATATGTATATATATATATATAAAGTTGATACTACTAATGATAAAAACACTCAGTCTTCTCTCTCAACGGTATTTAGTTATGCTTTTCTTCTAAACAGCTGCAGTCCCTGAAGGATATTAAGGGCTGTGGGTAATTGCTGCTTATGCAGTAAGTTGTAGGGGAAAGAAGAATATGAAATGAAATAAAATGGGTGTTTGGAGCTGAGCAGTCCCACTGCTGTAGTGTGGATTTCTTGAAAAGTCAGAGCCTAAGGCCCCAGGTGAATGGGTTGGAATTTCAAAAACACTTAAGTCCAGCCAGATGAGAAAAATACAGGGAACTCATTTTGCCTCCATAAATCTGCACAATTCTAAATTGCTTAAAGCAGTTGAAAAAAAAATTGGTGTACAGGACATCTCTCCTCAGGTCTCTTAGCAATGCATTGGATTTGTGAGTGTTTATCAGGGTTGGTTTTGAAAGCATAATCTCATTGTGCATTTCAAAAAGAAAGTAAAACACTCTTAGGAACAAGTTGTTTTAGACAGCTTTCACTAGTTCTCAAACTCCATAAAAAGATCTTTCAAATCACCTCTTATTTTATTCAAATGATCCTAATGTAGTGCTGGAAAACAAAATAGTTTTTAAATTTTGTTCTAGACCTATAATTTCACTGACTGGTTACAAATTCTCTGATCTACTTGGGGCACAGAAAAGCTGAGGGACTTGGACATGATCATACAACTTCATATATTTAGAGGTAGATTTGTTTCCCAAGGCTTTCTGATGCTAAGGATAGACTTGATTCACTTTATCCTATTACCCCTCTTAATTTTTCATAACTTTCAGAAAAACTTTGGATGGTCCTAAATGAGTCCTCTTAGAATGAAGCTTTTGAGTAGTTTGGTGTTGGCTGAAATCTTTCTCTAAGAAAAAGAGGAGAATGGAGGGGAAGGAAACGGGGAAAGACTTTCCTCTTTACTTTTTTATTTAGAGATCTCAGGTTTGTCAGTTTATCCCAAAAGTATGATTAGTCAAAAGAATCACAGGATAGTAATTCTAGAAGGAACTTCAGAGAATATCTGTTTCAGCCCCTTCATTTTATAGTTTCAAGAACTTACATGTTGAAAGATTAAATGGTTTGCATAAGGTCATAGCTATCAGGTAGCAGAGACTGGGACCCAAGCCCATTCCTTCTAGTTTCAATTTCAATTATATTTCTTCATATATCTTGGCCAAATTATGCAACACTTTGATATAACCTAGAGTCATAAATTACTTTATTTAGCACTTGAATATATGCAACACACTTGGTCCAGAGAAGATGTCTCAAAACTTTTTTGATAGTAAAAAATATATTATCTATATAATCATAAGGGGTTTTTGGGAGTTTTGGTTTTTTGGGGGGAGTTTTTTTGGTTCGATATTTTCCTATCTTGTAAGCACAAATGTTCAGGTGAAGCTGAATTCTTGCAAATCTTGAAGCATTAGCATTCCTAAGAAATCAAAGTTGTGGGTGATCCAAAGATCAATGGAAAGATGAATGATGTGAACAAGAAGATTTCAGAACATCTCCAAGGATGATCCAGACCTAAAAAATATTGTAAAGGATAATAGAGAAAAATTTATGATTGGAAAAAGAGGGTCAGTCACATAGCAAGAGAAGAGGATAACAGATGGACAGACTGAATGCTTCACTGGTCTCCACAAAATATAATCAAACTTGGGGGAAGACTATCAGAATATTTGGTAGCCCGTCTTTGGAGTGTAAGATGGCTTGTGATTTATATCAAAAGAGGGAATATGATCACAGGTTGAATGAAGTACCACATTCATTTGCATACACTATGTTTAGAATGCAGTGTAGGACTTTAAACTTCCAAACTTGGTCAGTGATTTGACCATAATAAGGACTCATGATTTTAAAAATTGTGATGGAGAAATCTCACAGGCCCAATATACAACATATTCTGAAGTATCTATGTGCAACTGGGATGAATAGTTAACTGAATTAAACACATCTCTGCAAATATATTAAACATGTTAATGCACATCTATAAACAGATGGGAGCAATTTTCAATATTTATCATAATATGATTTTTCTTCAATACTTTAAAGATTCTTGATTTATTGCTATGGGTACTCCTCAATAGACTGTGAATTTTTGTCTTCTTCACTCCCAATTCAATACTTTTCAACAAAATTACTAATGATCTCTCAGTTGCCAGATCTAATGTTATTTTCTCAATCCTCATTCTTTTTGACCTCTCTGCAGCCTTTGATACTGCTGATCACTCTTTCCTCTTTGATATTCTATTCTCTATAGGTTTTTGGGAGACTATCATCACTACTCTTTCTTTGTCTCCTTTGCTGAATCCTTTTGCAAGTCACACCTTCAGGTATCCCTCAGATTTCTGTCCTGGCTCATCTTTTCTCCTCTTGATTATCTCATTAGCTCCCATATATTTAATTACCATCTCTATCCTGATGATTCTGAAATCTGCCTGATTTGTTGTTTGCTAGAACAAACCCCAGAATCTGAAAGTTTTTCAAAGAAATTTATTAGGTCATTTGTCTTGTAGAAGGCAACACCAGCCACCTAACTCCCTCAGGATCACAAAGTGGGAGTCATCCTGGACTCCTTACCACCTCTCACCTCACTGTATCCAAGCTGATGCAAAGGCCCATTGATCTCACCTTTATAACATCTCTTTAATATGCCCATTCTCCCCTCTGACACTGCCACCAATCTGGTGCAAGCTCTCGCCTCTTCACACCTTGATTATGTAATGGCCTGCTTGTGGGTCTGGCTGCCTCAAGATTCTCTTCACTCCAATCTGTTCTCCTTTTAGTCACTAAAGAGAATTTCTTAAGATGCAAGTCTGGCTATGTCAAGTCCTTTCCCCACTCAACAAACTCCAGTGACTTCCTATTGCTTCTAAAATCAAATACAAAAAGCGCTGGCATTTAATGCCCTTTATAACCCACTCTTATCTTTTGGGACTTCTTACACCTTACACCCTAACACATACTCTGTGATTCAATGACACTAGCCTCTATGCTCTTCTCTGCAAACTAGACTTTGATCTCTCAACTCCTGGCATTTTCTCTGCTTGTACCCAATTCTTGGAATGCTCTCTTTCCTCTGTTCTGATTACTGATCTCCTTGGATCCTCTTAAGTCCCAACTAAAATCTAAGTTTCTACAGGAAGCTTTCCCCAACTCCTCTTAATTCCAGTGCCTTCCCTCTATTAATTATTTCCTATTAATCCATATATAGCTTCTTTTGTATATATTTGTTTACATGTTGTATTCCCCATTAGATTGTAAGCTTTTTGAGGGTAAGGACTGTCTTTTTGCCTCTTTTTATATCTCCACTTCTTAGCATAGTGCCTGACATAAAGTGGTTGCTTGATTAATATTTATTTATTTAATGATTGATTGGTAACCAAACTTCTCAGCTAGACTGATATTAGGACAGTAGACACAGTCATCCATTACTAGACTGTGCCTAAAGCTTTTCCAGACTGATGAGACCAGAGATTCTATTTCACTGGCATAATCTTAAAAAACCTAATCTTTCATGCTACATAGGAAGACCTTAATGGATATGTTACAATTTAAGTATAAGAATTTTATTTTGGGGCAGCTAGGTGGCACAGTGGTTAGAGCACCAGCCCTGAAGTCAGGAGGACCTGAGTTCAAATCTGGTCTCAGACACTTCCTAGCTGTGTGACCCTGGGCAAGTCACTTAACCTCAATTGCCTCAGCAAAAAAAAAAAAAAAAAAAGAATTTTATTTTAATTAATGTCCAGTGTACTCTGATACTAACTTTCAGCCCTGCCAATGCAGGTCAGTTTTTTCTTTGCAACATATAGTCCTTTTTTTTTTTTTTTTCCTTTTTGCTGAGGCAATTAAGGTTAAGTGACTTGCCCAGGGTCACACACCAGATCTGAACTCAGGTCCTCCTGATTTCAGGACTGGCAACATATAGTCTTTAGAGAAGTGTCTTAGAGCAATGAGAGTTTAAGTGACAGAGCTGATATGTGTCAGAAGCAGATCTTGAAGTTGGATCTTCCTGGCTTCAAGGCTAGCTCTCCATTGACTAGGTTACATGGCCTTTCCATGTATCCATCAATAAAGGTATCAGAATGACACAGTTTTTCCAGAATCTCAATTGGCTCTCTATGTTGACTCCACTCTTTAGGAATTCTAAAGAGAGGTCTGGACCAAGTGGGTAGGAAAGATGGAAAATTCAGATCATAGATGACAAATTGGCTGAATAAAAATTTGGGATGCAAACTTTTTATGCATATAAATTTGGATTGGGACCACATGATCATATTCCATCAGTCTATTATCAATCTTACTTTTACTCCACTCACCCTCCTCAGTGCCTAGAATGTATTTCTTCTTCATTTTTATATCTGCTTAACTTACTACAGGATTCTGGTCAATTGTTTCTGTGTGAAGCCTTCTTTAATTTCTCACAATTGCTGGCTCTCCCTCCCACTTCAAATAGCTTTGTATTTGCTTATGTATGTGTGTATATTGTCTTATGTTTTATGTACATTCATACACACATGTATGAGATGTGTGTTGTGTGTACATGAAAGCACACATGTATATAAAATCTGCATACTATAGAGCAAGGATTGCTAGGTATGTAAACACATACACATGTGTAACATGAGGTATGTGTCATATGTATATACATATGTTGTAGTTTAGTTGCTTTCATTTGTGTACAACTCTTTGTGACCCCTTTTGGAGATTTCTTAGCAAAGATGGCAGAGTGTTTTGCTATTCCCTTTTCTAGCTCATTTTACTGAGAAAGAAATTGAAGCAAACAGGGTTAATTGACTTAGCCTGGGTCACATACCCAGTAAGTGTCTGATGTGAAATTTGAACTCAGATCTTCCTGGCCCCAGGCTTAGCACTCTATCTACTGGGTCACCTAACTGCATCCCTCTTTCTCTCCTCCCCACATGCACACAAAATATATGTATATACATATTATATAACATAGACACACATGTTGTATATATATACACATGGTATATAATATGTGGCATGTTGTATAGATATGTAAACCTACATAAATATATACATGTGCACATAGTATGGATGTGTGACATGTGTATATATATACATATATACATGTATATAATGTGTTGTTTACATGACTTACAAGGAGTACAAAATATATATATATATATTCCTCTCAATTTTTCTCTAATGGTTGATATACGCACATACATACATACATATATGTATGTGTATGTTTATTTTGTAATTGTATCCCAAGGTACAATGAGGTAGGGCTGCAAAGAGAAAACAAAAAAAAATGGCATTGTTGCCACCCTCAAGAAATCTTTATTCTGACAGACCAAGAAAAGGAAAATTGCTCCCAATGAATATACTTTAGGACCATTTATTAATAAAGAAGAAGTATGAGAAACAAAACAAATAAACTACTCTTGCTTTTTAGCTCTGTGAATTGGAGGACCTTTGACCTATATGGGATCAATTCCTGGAAGATCATGGAATAATGGAGAGACTCTCTATTCATCTTGTTTATCCTGTACTGAAGTAAGACTGCAATCTCATATTTTGAATTCTCCCTGATGTTTTGCTGGGCATATGGCAATATTTTGTTTTGTTTTGCTTTATTTTGTTTTGTATTACTTTTCTGGTTTTTTCTTATTCTGTTTTTTAAATAAAATAAATATAAATTAAAAAGAGAGACTATGATTGTCATCCTTAGCCGACAGAAAGCTCTACTAGCTTTCAATTGTGGCAGTTTTTAGTTCTTGATTTTGGTAACTTTATTGTATTACCAAAATCTCTGGTCTTTTAGAGGATGTTTACTAAGAAGGAAATTTGAACTATTTGGTCTTTACTATGTGTGGGTGTGTATTTCCTAGCAGGCTTAATTGCAATAACATTTATATCACATAATATAGTGTACCGAAGTGGTAATTTTCCTATCATCTAAATTGCAGGCTGAAAATTGTGTTAAGGAAGGAGCAGAGAGAATGAATTACTGCTTTCAAAATGACTACTTTTAACTTACAATGTGACTGGCAAATGAATGTCAAAGATGGAATAGTGTTTTGTGTTTAATATTAGTCATCTCTAGCATAGTATTTTTAAAGTGTGGTTTAGCTTACATTGTTTGAATGTTAAATTTCTAATGAGTGATTCTATCAAACAAAGTTCTTCCACTCAATAGTATGTTCTTTTTGGGAAAAACATGCCAGTTCTTTGAGAATATACCTGGAAGATTCCTCAAAGGCTATCTAAGGCAAACTATACTCCTCAAAGAATGCTCACTATTCTGCACTCAATATGTGATCTTCCATTCCTTACCTAAAGAAATCGAATGATTTCATTATCTCACAAGGGTGTCCATTCCACTTTTGGATGGTTCTGTGAGGAAATTTTTCTTTTTATCAAACCTAAATTTTCCCCTTTGCAACTTCTACCCATTTTTATTTCTGCTCTCTGATATGAAGTATAACAAGCCTCATCCCTCTTCTATCTGACAACCTTACAAGTACTTGAAAATAGCAATCATGTCCTCTCCTTCCAAGCTTTCTCTTCTTAGGCTCAACATCCTCAGTTCTTCGAACTCATTCTTGTATGGCCTGAACTCAAGGCCATTTATCAGTCTAGTTGCCTTTTTTTTTAGGTGCTTAAGTTATTAATGCCCTTATGAGTGATTCAGCTGATAAGTACATATACTACTGTGGACAAGAATCCCTTAGAAGAAATTGAATACTCCTCATAGTCAATAAAAGGATGAGAACATTCTTGCAATAGGATCTAAAAATGACAGAATGATATCTATTCAAATCCAAAGCAAACCAGTTAATATCAAAGTAATACAAGTCCATGCTTCAACCACTGATGCTGAAGAGATCAAAGTTCATCAGTTCCATGAAGATCTACAATATCTTCTAGAAATAACACCAAAAAGATGTCACATACATCATAGGGGCTTGGAATGCTAAAGTAGAAAATCAAAAGATAATTGAAATAATAGGCAATTTTGACCTTACAGTTTTTTAAAGACAATACATCAACACATTTAGAACATCAACAGTGGCCAATGGATTGGAAAAGATCAGTTTATAACCAAATTCTAAAGAAGGGTAATAACTCAAGAATGTTCAAGTTATTGAACAACTGTTCTCATTTCACATGTCATAACCTTGTGCTTATGCTTAAGATTGTGCAAGCTAGGCTTCAGCAATATGTGAACTATTAGAATATGTGAATTACTAGAAGAAAAGACTGATTTTTGAAGAGGCTGAAGAACTAGACAAAATTACCAACATTTGCTGAATCATGGAGAAAGCAAGGGAGTTCCAGAAAAACATCTGTTTCTGCTACTTGGATTATAGTCAAGCATTTGATTGTGTGGATCACAAGAAAATGTGGCAACTCCTCAAAAAGATGGAAGTACCAGATCATTTTACCTGTCTTCTGAGAAATCTTTATGTGGTCACAAAGCAAGGGTTAAAACTAAACATGGAGGAACTGAATTGTTTAAGATTGGAAAAGGAATATGACAAGGCTGTATATTGTCACCTTATTGTTTGTTCAACTAATATGAAGAGTACAATTTGTGAAATGCCAGGCTGGATAAATCAAAAGCCAGAATTAAGGCTGCTAGGAGAAACAACAACAATCTCAGATGCAGATAATACCAAGCTGAGGGCAGAAAATTAAGAAGAATTAAGAATTCTCTTGGTAAGGGTCAAAAAGGAGAGTGTAAAAGCTGGATTTGAGACTTCATATAAAAAGAAACTAAGATCTTGGTGACGGGTCCCATCACTTCCTGGCAAGTAGAGAGAAAAGAAATGGAAACAATGTCAGATTTTATAATCTTGGTCTCAAAGATTGCTATAGATGGTGACTATGACCATGAAATTAAAAGATGCTTGCTCCTTGGAAGGAAAGCTCTGGCAAGTCTAGACAGAATACTAAAAAGCAGAGACTTCACCTTGCCAACAAAGGTTTCTATAGTCAAAGTATGATTTTTCCAATAGCAACATATTCAAGTTGAACTATAGGGAAAGCTGAGCACCATAGAATTAACATTTTTGACTTTTAGTTCTGGAGAAGACTTTTGAGGGTTCCTTGGACAGTAAGGAAATTAAATCAGTCAACACTTAAAGTATTAAATGCAAACCATTCATAGGAAGGACAGATATTAAAGCTGAAGCTCAAATTTTTGGTTACATGATAAGAAAACAGGATTCATTGGAAAAGACCCTGACATTAGGAAATATCGAAGACAAAAGGAGAAGGGGAATGGCAGAGGATCAGATGGATAGATTATAGAAACAATGAACCTGATTTTGGCCAGACTTTGGGAATTAGTGGATGATAGAAGGGCCTGATATGCTATGATTCTTGGATTTACAGTCAGACAGAACTGAATGAACAACAGCAACAAAGTGTCATGCTTAGAATTGAACAAAATAATCCAAATGGGATCTGACCACAGCAGGGGATAATGGGAATATCACCTTCTGGTGCTGTCCTGGATGTCCTGGATGCAGTCCAGGATTGTGTAGAGCTTTGTTGGTTGCCATATTGAGCTTGCTAAACACCTTAAACTTTGTCGGACTAACTAGTCTAATCATGGCTTCCTTGCCAATGATTTGTGAAATTAGTTTTAAAAGACTAAGAAGTTAGATATACTCAGTACTTTGTATGTGAGGAAGCAGCTAGGGGATGCAATAAATAGAAATTTTGGACCTGAATAGAGAAGGCTTCAGTTCAAACCCAGCCTCAAACACTTGTTAGTTGTGTGACTCTAGGCAAGCCACTTAATCTCTGTTTGCCTTAGCTTCCTCAAATGTAAAATCTAGATAACAATAGCATCTACCTTTCACAGTTACCAGGAGGACCAAAGGATATAATGTTTGTAAAGAGCTTATTAATAATGTCTAGTATATAGAAGGCACTACATAAATGTTAACTATCATCATCACCATCATCACTGCCATCATCATCATCACTCCACGCTGCTTATTTTTTCAAGTACTCTAACTTAGAAAATCTTGTTTCTGACTGGTATAATTCAAAGTTCTGTGGATGGCAAGAGAGAATAAAGGGCCAGCTACTCTCCTAGGGGTATAAAAATAAGCAAATCAGAAGTTAGTATCTTACCAATATTTATACTTATTAAATAAGGTAACAGGTGGAAACAAGAATCATCTAAAATTCAGTTGTCATAGGGACCTTAGACAAGGTTTCCTAGCAATTATTAAATGCTTTTTGGTCTGGAGATATTGGAAACACTGCACTTTGACTCCATACAAATATCATTTTGGTTCTCTTTGAGAAGGAAGGACAACAACCAAGCACTTTTTAAAATAAAAGATAGATTACCCCCCCCCCCAAATGAAATGTTTACCCTCTTTAAACATGACAAAAGAACTTAGTCTCTAACTCTAAAATTTAATTGACTTTTCTAGTACAGTGTGAAAAGAGCAAAGTGGCACTTGAAGTCAGAAAATATTACAATACTAAATGCTTACTTTGTTTAGGACACCAATAATGTTATGTTAATGTTTGATGTTGTTCAGCCATGTCTGATTTCAGGATCCCATTTCAGGTTTTCTTGACAAAGATCCTAAAGTCATTTGCCATTTCCTTTTCCAGTTTATTTTAAGATGAGGAAACTGAGGCAAATAGTTTTAAGTGACTTATGCAGGACCACACAGCTAGCGTGTGAGGCCAGATTTGAACTCAGGAAGAGGAGTCTTCTTGACTCAGGCTCAGCATTCTAATCACTTTTCCACTTAGCTGCCCAGTACATTCATTAGAGAGATAGAAAAGAAAATGTGTTGAGATTTGAGAGGGAAGACAACTATTGTGAGACTGAGATAGGAACAAAGGGGAAAGCAGAGAAGCTTTCTTGGCAGAGATGACATTTGGGTTGAGATTCAATAGGTAAAAAGAGGTAAGGAGAGCACTTAAGACTATTGAGAACCTCTGAGCAAAAACACTCAGGTGATAAGGGTACAGAATGAGTTTGAGGGACAGAGAATTCTGTTCAGTTAAAGCATGAACTATGTAAACAAGAGTAATTAATGTGAGACTTAAATTTGATTCTGCTCTGTTACTTAGAAGACATGTCAGTCATCTTGGCCAAGTGACATCCTTTCTGAGCCTCAGTTTCCTTATTGGTAGAATGAAAGACTTAAGTGAAAAGATTCCTAAGGTTTTGTGCAGCTCTGTTATCCTAAAATCATGGATCTAATGATGAGTGGTTTCAATGAATGGGGAAAACTGCAGGATTCATATTTTAAGTGCTTTTTAATGAAAATTCTTAACTATCCATAACCTAACTTATTTAGGATTCATCCAGGTTCTTTCTAGCCTTGAGCCCAAGCAATCATGTCTCTTTCCTAGTCCTAATACCTTATACAAATGAGAATCTATACAAAGAACTTTATAAGTTATAAAGTGCTGTATCAATCAGTCCATCAACAAGCATTTATTTGGGCCTTATTAAGCATTAGGGTTACCAAAAACAAACAAATAAACTACTAAAAAATAAAAACCAATCACTTCAATTCCCTGATCTTCAGATTTTTATCTATAAATTCAAATGAATAGCCTCATTTTCCAAGGTCTCTTCCAGATGCAGGTGTTATGATCCAAAGTCTAAGTACAATCTTGGGCATAATTGATAGGAGACTTTTTCTTTATATTAAATCAATCTTTGTTTTTCTGTACTTTTCTGTCCTCTGTGGCCAAGCAGAATAAGAATAATTCTTTCATTTGATGGACCTAAAAATGCTTTTCTTTGTTTTTGTTTTTTTCCTGAGGCAATTGAATTATGTGACATGCCCAGGTCACACAGATAATATTTTTTTTATTAAAGCTTTTTATTTGTATAACATATATATGGGTAGTTCCCCAACATTGATCTTTACAAAGCTTTCTATTACAAATTTTACCTCCAGTCCCCTCCCCTCCCCTAGATGGCAGGAAGTCCACTACATGTTAATAATGTTGAAATGCTTGAGAAGTTATGCAAGAAAAATCCTATCTACAAGAAAAAAAAAGAATCAGAGAAAGGTAACACAATGCAAGCAAATGTCAATAGAGATCATGAAAATGTTACGTTGTGGTCCATATTTCATTTCCCTCTCTCTGGGTGTATATGGTTTTCTTCAGTGAACAATTGGAACTGGTTTGAGACAATTCTTTGTTGCAGAGAATTGCAGAATTGATCATCATGTAATATTGTTGTTGCTGTGTATGATGATCACCTGGTTCTGCTCGTTTCACTTAGCATCAGTTCATGCAAGTCCCTCCAGGCCTCTCTGAAATCATCCTGCTGGTCGTTTCTTACAGAGCAATAATATTCCACAACATTCATATACCATAATTTATTCAGCCGCTCTCCAATTGATGGGCATCCCTTCAGTTTCCAGTTTCTAGGCACTACAAAAAGGGCTGCCACAAACATTCTTGCACAGGTGGGTCCCTTTCCCTCCTCTAAGATCTCTTTCACACAGATAATATTAAAATGTCTGAGGTAAGATTTGAACTCAGGGGTCAGTGCTTAATCCACTGTGCCATCGGGATGCCCCATCAAACTTATGGTTTAATAATAGCTTTAATGTAATTACTTCCCCCTCATTGAATTCCATCATTACTTCATGGGTTTTATTATATAGTGCTTAGTATTCTATCATGGACAACTAGGTGGAACACTAGTTAGAGTGCTGAGCCTGGAGCCAGGAAAGAACAGAATTCAAATGTGATCTTAGATACTTACTACCCTTGTGATCCTGAATATGTCACTTAACCCTGCTTACCTCAGTTTCCTCAGCTATAAAATGAGCCAGAGAAGGAAATGGCAAATTATTCCAGTGAATCTGCCGAGAAAATCTCAAAAGAGGTCAAGAAGAATCAGACATGACTGAAAATGACTAAAAACATTATTTTAGTTTTTCAAGATCATCTCTGAGACTTAATTTCTTCATTTGTAAAATGAAGGGGTTTGGAAGAATGGGCTTCAAATATTGCCCCCTAAGCTTAATTGGTTATGTTGTGACCCTGACCATGTCACTTCTTTATATTCTTAATTTCCTCATCTCAGAAATGAAGATAATAATATCTTTAATACCCACCTCACAGGGTAGCCAGGAGGCTCAAATGAGATAATGCTTCCCCAAAGCTTTGCAAACTTGAAAACCCTATGCAGATATCTATGGTTGTTATTGTTCTTTCCTCTCCACATTCTTCCTGTTCTCTCAAACCTATAATTGCTAATAGTGATTTATTTCCCTACAAGACCACTTTAGCCTGGTGATTGGTACTTTTGTTCGAAAAGAGCACTGTAGCTTAGCAGACAAAACTTGGTAGAGTGAATTTTTGAAAGCCTCCTCCAAAGCTCTTGAAGACTGGATGCTTGGTGTTGGAACAGTTTCAAGTGAACTCAGTTATAAGAATAATAAATAAAGAATAAAAGGCCGCAAGCAGATTTTTAGTTGGTTAGATTATTTTTTGTCTTTGGAATAGTATGACAAAATGGATAGAATGCTAAGAAGACCTGGGTCAAATTCTATTTTAGATACTAAGTAATTGTCATCAGGAGCAAAGAACTGAATTTTGATTTCTATAATCTATATAATGTCAATAAGAGTACCTGGAGTATTTACCTCACAAAGTTGTTGTGTTGTTCAAATGTGTCAATATATGTAGAGTGCTATGTAGGTATTAGGCTAAGAGTGCTGGGTCTAGAATCGGGAAGAACTGAGTTCACCCCTAAGTCACTGCCTATAAGATCCTGGCTTGGCAAGCTGCTTAACCTCTAAGCTGTCTCTGTTTCCTCAGCTGTAAAATGGGGGAACAATAGCATCTATCTCATGGATTCTTGTGAGGATCAAATGAGGTCATTATAAAAATCTTAGCCTAACACCTGGCATAAAGCAGATGTTTAATGCTTGTTCCCTTCCCCTTCTTAACCTCTCATCTTGTTATTATTATTAAAACAAAACAATACCTAGGGGAAAAAATTAGCTCACCAGTTTGAATTAAAAACCTATAAAATTATTTTTGAAAGACAAGCAGGGCAGATCCAAAAAAGCTAGAAGTCATAATATTGACTTTTATTTTTGGTTTTCATTCTCACGGAGAGGCCTAGGGCCTAAGTCCTTAATAAATGTTTGTTGATTGATTTTCACCTTTTTATCTTCCAAATAGAAATGACAGCATAAAGAAACCACTTGAATGGCTTCATTAAAACTTGCACACATATAACAGCAAAATGAATTATATTTTTACTTTTTGAAAATTCTAACGAGAGAAAACAACAATAACAATCCAAAATAAAAACCCTGGAAAGGGTTTAATGTAAAACTTCTTTAAAAACATTTTTAAAAAAAAATCTTTTTGCTTTTTTTCCCCTCCTTTCTGTCCCGATCCAGCTGTTTGCTTTGAAATCATGAGGCAAGGGAAGTCAGATGAGTTTTTAAAATGCCCTTTGCAAGGTTTGTTGCTGCCCTCTCCCATTTCCCACCCCCCATCCTCATACAAATACTCTTTTGTTTATAAAAACCTCAATTCTTTCACTTTTTTGTTTTTCATCGAGATAACTTTAGTAAGCTAAGAGAGTTTTTCTGTGTATCTTGACAGTGAAGACCTTGGGAGTTGTACAGTACCAGGTGAAGAAAGTAATTTCATGGTTCATGCTGTCGTGAATGCTCAATGGAGAGCGAGACCCTTTTGTTTAAGTTTGGGATAATGAAGGGTTTAAGTTTTAGTCCTGTCATATTAGTCATCAGAGTGAAAACAGAGGCCCATTTCTCTTTGGGGTTTGTGTAGATTGCTACGAAGATAACTAAGTGAGCATTATAGGAGACTCTTTCTTTGAGATAAGGTAGAGAGGTTCCATTAACTGCCACCAAATGCATTAAGCAGGAAGTCAAAGCCCTCAGCTCTTTTTGCTGGCTGCTAGTCTGGTCCAGAAGACAATCAAACCAGAAGGGTCATTTTCTGCATGAGCTAACCTTTTCCTCTCTTCTAGTTTGAAGCCTTTGTTGACAATGAGATGCTCAGAGGGAACATTAAATTAACACTTCATATTCGCGCCTGTAAATTTACTGGCAGGCTGAGGAAAAGTCAGGGAAAACAAACACTCCATCATTTTTGCTTCATTTAGCTTGTGAATGGGGACACTCTCACCTGCAGAGAAAGGAGGTCAGTGCAAACAGGGATAATTTTAATCAGACTCTCAGCTTCATCCTTAGTTGTAGTGGATGGTGCTGCATTCTGCGCTTAAAGTAAAGGTGAGAGTGAGGTGAGACCAAACAGATAGATAAGTACTGTGTGGAATACTCAAGAGACTTCCTTCCAGTAACCAGGGAATGGCAGGGTAGTTGGATCTGTTACCAAGGAGACTAGGGCTAAATACTGTTAATTTGACAATTGTCAAAGTCAAGTCATCATCTGAAAAGCAGATAAATTTAGTTTTGGGTGTGTTTTGGAGCCAACTAAGGCAAATAAGGTACAAAGGGATTAAAAGAAAACTACAAACTGATGGTTTTTTTTTTTTGAAGTGGGAGGTGTTGATAAGGATACTAGTGGTTTTTTTTTTTTTTGGGGGGGGGGAGGACTCTCTGTCTTCCTGGATTTTTGTTTCACTATTTCCTGTCCCTTTCTTAATCTAAACTAACCATCAGGATTGTATTCAACGAGAGATCAACAGATTGAATCTGAAGGTCTCTGTGAAAAGACCAACATTAATTCAAGCAGTGTTCATAGGGCTTGTAAACTTGGATTGGCCTTCTTTGCAATGATGGTGGTGATGGTAATAGAGAGGGTTCAATAAAGGGAAGCTATTCAGTCTATACAATCCTGTATATATATTCAGACATTTTAAATAATATATCTGTTCCTAAGTGGAACCAGATCTATGATATTCACAGTGTTTTCTGTGGGAGAAAAGATTTTAGTAAATTGACAGAAATTGAAAATGGTATGTTTAGAGAACCTATCTGGGAATGAACCCCTGAAGAATCTGTATTTTTATGTTTTTCTATCTGCTGTTTTTCACTTCCATTTTTTATACCTTGTAGGATTTCCTTGGGTTACTACTGTTAAAACTTGACAAGGGTTTAAATGCAGCATTAAAAATTCTGACTTCTTGATTGATAGTGGTGATGTGATTCAAATACACGATACTCAAGGAATTAAGCGTTTTCCTGAAAAATCTAAGTTCCTGTAGCAGTAATCTTCATAGGTGTGGTATGGTATTTCTTGCACATACACATAGCCATAAAAAGGAAAGCAACAGAATTGATGTAATGATTATAGATATTGAAGTAGTTTCTTAGATTAGGGACAGTTATGCAAAGGAGAAAATGAATGAGTTTAGTTTTTAGTTTGCTAATGCATTGTTTTCTTTGTTTTTTTTGTTTTTGTTTTTTTCTTTTTTCTGTCCACTTTGGAAAGGTGAAGGGGGGCAAGTGATAAGGAGGAAAAAAGTATGATTTGAAAATCAGTCCCATTTTCCCTATCTAGTGCTGGTTCGTTTACATTCATGCACACATACTTTATCCAAGCTTAAGTGGGTGGGTGAGTCAAGTCCAAGTAGTCACTGCTGCTTTTTTGGAGAAGGATGAGGTCCAGTTCTCATTATTCCTGTGAGCCAGCAGTAAAACACGAAAAGGCCCTCACTCAACTTGTGCCCAAAAGGCGATTCTTTGAGGGGGCCAAGGCAGTCGTTCACAGGTGTCACAAGCTTATGAATCAAAAACGAGCCCCGACCTTTAGGCTCGGGCCAATGTTTCAGAGGGCTGGGTGGATTAAGAGGAATTCCAGTTTGTAGATTGTGTGGGAGAATTAAGGACTAAGTGGGAGTGCTGAACTGGTGTCATGTTAAAATTAGCCTACCAGGTGGTCCCAGAAAGTAGACACAGTGTGTTAAATAAGCTGAAAAGAGGGGGTGGGAGTCTTTGCAATTCCCTGGCTGTAGGGGAGCCTGGGTAAAGGGTGCAGCCCATGGGAGGTGGTACTGATGGAGCCATTGAGGCCCCGGAGAACTCCATGTCAGGCTTGGTTTGCTACAATCAGAGAGGTGATTAGGGGCCTTTTGATCGCAGGTTTAGTTTTCCGCCTATCAAGGGAGTGGGGGGTTGGGATACATATTAATGTCTTGCACTGGGCCCACATAATTTCCCAGAGGGTCACGAGGTCAGGTTTGTATTTAGTTAGCAGTAATGATCTCGTTAGGGATCTGAATGGACCACCGTCCAAGCCCATTCAGGGATATGAGCGTGCCTTCCCTTTACCCTTCTTTGCCTTCCTTGTGTGGGCTTACACGGGACATGAACTGTGATTAATGGACTTCCAGTGCTTAATAATTTGCAAAACAGTATTAAACAAGGAAAGTTGGGGACAATTGGAATTGGACACAGGAGGGGCAGGAGGTGGTTGTAAACAGAACCAGGACAATCCCAAGTGCATGGAATTAACTAAGATGGATGCATACAATGTCACAGCTGGCCACTGGCGGGGAGCCAGGCCTGCCCTGGGAGAGAAAGCGCCATTGGGATGTCCAGGTGGTCAGATTGAGCTGGCCCTTTTAACTTTGTAAGGTTTTTTTTTTTTTTTTTTTTTTTTTTTTTTTTTTTTTTTTTAGAAAGGGAAAGAGAGAAAGAGAGAGAGAGAGAGGGAGGGAGGAAGGGGGAAGGCCTGCTTTTTGCAGTGGGAAAGAAAGTAAGAGGAAGCCATTGAGCTGTAGAAAGAGAGAGATTAAGCAGCAGCGAAAGTGACAACCTGATAATAGAAAACACTCTCAATAGTAGTAATCCTTTATGTGAAAGGACAAATATGAAAGCTTTTTGTTCTCAGATTCTGATGAACTTTCTCTTCAGGAGTAACTTGACTTTCTGTTTGTGCCATTTAAGTGAAAATCACTAAATGAAAGGTGGAAGTGGTTTGGAGGGGCCCCTGAAAAATGTGTCTTCAAGGAGCATTTGAGGAAACTCTCCATTGGTGGGTAGTATGTGTAGGAAAGTAACATTAAGAATAGTAATAATAATACTACTTATTAATTGAAAGATGAGTCA
>JAJPUD010001718.1:296419-308872 GCA_023553655.1 Myrmecobius fasciatus | reverse complement strand
TAAAAAGGCAAAAGTCCATTGTATTATTTTTTTTAAAGGCATCTGCAAAATGAAAGGGTTTGAATAGAAACTCTTTGAAGTCCTTCAAATTTTGAATTTCTGGGAGTCTATGAAGGACTACTTTCTTAAAATCGAAAAATGTTACAAGTAATTGCAATACCTACTCACCATATGTCTCTTGAGTCTTAAAGAGTGGAATGTTAAGAACCAGGACAAGCCTACATTAATGGTATTCAATCATGAATATTACTATAATAGGAAATAAATTCAGTACTATGTCCACAAAAGATGCCTGCTGTCTTGTCAAAATGGGCAGTGAATATTAGTTTCACCAGAGAGGATAGTTGGCTATTAGAAGAGCATTTGTAGGCATTATAGCAAAAGAATCAGCTTAGTGAATAATACAATTATGAACTGTACTTCAGATATTCAAGTGAAAGTGCTGAAAGGACCATATAATGGCTAATCTGTGTTTGTAGTTTTGTACTAATGGCATTTAACCTGCTGTTGCAATTGATCTCATAAATGGTATGAGTCCTTGAAATGAACAAAAAATCCAGGGTATAAAGAAGAGCATCCTTCTGATATAAATCACAAAACTTGAATGTAGTTGATCTTATCATACCAGTTATATTTGTAAATCCCTTCGGTCCCCTCACTACCATGTGTTAGTAAATCAAGGATCTGAGACTTTCTAACAGCTCAGTTTAAACTGTTTATAATTCAATAGCTAGAGCATTATAGAAGTTAAGTGATTTGGTCACAGAGCTAGAAAGTGTTAGAGGCAGAATTTGAATCCAGGTATTCAAGACTTCTAAATCTAGTATTCTCTCTATGATTCCAACCATCTTTCCTTTAATACTAGAGTTTGCTATTTAAAAAACAAGTCAGCATCACCTAGCTCCCTGTGCATTTCTAGACATTGAATTAGGCAAGGTTAGGAAGAAGAGCCTTAATAATTATCTGAGGCACAATATGAAGTGGGAGGACAGTAGTTAATCTGATTATAGCAATGACATTTCTAATTTATTTACTTGGAGTAGTGATTGCGGACTTGCACCATTATTAGCAGGCTTACTTTGTTTACAGGAATGGCGATAAATATTCAAAACTCTGCTTCTGAATAATGAAGTCAGGGCATTTGAACACAGATGAGTCTATTTTGCTTTTCCCTGTCCTGTTATGTCTAATCTGATCTAATTGCCCTGTTTTGAACGTCTTTCCATGGCCATTGTGGCTGAAAATCATCACTGTGTGTTTTTCTGCTTTCTTTTAGAACTCCTAGGCCTTGTCTTACAGTGCATCAATGTCTGATACACTTGTGACACAGAGAGCTTCTGCTAAGAATTAGTTGTCTCTGAGCTTTTTAACCATCCATATGAATACTCCTTCTTTTGTTGAGATATGGACTGTTTCACATGCCTGATTAGTTGATTTGCCAACCTTATAATTATTGCATTTGTAATTTGTAAGTAGGATTAATTCCTTAAGACAGTCAGCGTGTAGCACTATCAGCTGCATGCAAGACTGGAGCTTAGAAGTCTAAGCTCCAGTTTTTTGAGGTTAGACTATTGATGAAAAGGGGAAGGGGGAGGAAAGAGTTCTTGGATCAAATGTACTCATTGGCCCAGTTGCTTCCTAAAAATTCCCAGTCCAAACTACACCATCTCTTTCATTCTCTATCTCTAGAGCCTCCTGTGAGGCTTTAAAGCTTGAATTTCTGGCATATGATCAATGTATCCTATCTTTTAAAAAAGAAAAAGTAGGAGGTAAACAGAAGGGAAAGGACAATTTGTTATATAAAAGTCTGTTTTTCAGAGATTGGTGTGAAACCGAGGATTGAAGATTATTGGTAATATTGATTTGCCAGTCAATGAACTTATTCATGATTTTCATTTACAGGAATGGGTAGGATCCTATTATTCATGGTTAACAAAAACCAGTCCTTTGGAGATTTTATCCAGTTGCCTGCTAAATATTATTCTTTCTCTTTGTAGTAAAGAATCAAGAATGAAGTGAATTGTGTCTATCTGATGATTATGAATGAACTATAATCCTTGTAGATTGCCCCTGACAATGATTTTAACCCCTGTCAAAACCTGAGTTTCACATACATCAGATTGAAATTTGTTTTTTTTTGTTTGTCTTGTTTGTTTTGTTTGTCTTAAATTAAATGACAAAGATAGGTCAGAGAATTTGGAAATATGGTTTAGTAGTATTCTAGGGAAGATTCAAATGCCCTGATTTCATTATATGTATTCTAGAGAAAATGGGTTGTGAATATTATTGCTATTTACAGAGCCAAGACAAAAGAATGGATGGGGAGCATCAGAGGTTAATCACTATTGAACATCCTCCACAGAAAACCAGAGAGAGGTCTTAGCTTCTAAGATAGACATATTGCCATAGGCATAGAGCAAAAACATCATTAAAATATATCAACATATGAACTTAGAGAGCATGATTGTGGAGTTTGGGTTTTTTTTTTAACTCAAAATCATTGCTAGGCAGGCTAAATATATTGAATTCAACCTAAATGGAAAGTTATTGGTTTTAAATAATTTGGGATAATTAATAACTTTTTTGTTAATGTTGTTTGTCCTTCCTTTTTGAAGAGAAACGATGACATCATGGGATGAAGTCTTAAATTGTGCATTAACTGAATTCAAGTGAATCAGTTGTACAAAGTCATCAGCCACACTCCCTTCCAGGAGTCCTTTCAGGACTTCTTCCAAGGTCATTGAAGTCTAGTGCAAAACAAAAGTCAAGACAACTGGCAATGGCCTGGGATGCAGTGGATGACGTTGGCGTCTTCAAAGTCTGATCAAGCTTTCAGTGCTCCACAGTGCTTGCTTCAGCAGGTTTCAGGGCCTGCTGAACATTATTTTCATTTGCCCATTCTGCCAAAGTCTTCACATGCTTGAAGTAGACACCCACTAACTTAGCAGTGGGTTTCAGGTCTGTTGGTTACCCTCAACTTCATAGCTTCTTAGAACCCCAGGAGAGAAGGGGTGAATTCGGTGGATACCAAAAGTGGATGAGCAGCCCTAAAAATGGCTCAGCAAATCCTTACACTGGAGGTGCTAGTGCTCTTGGAAGTCTCCATACCCCAATATTAACATACTTTGTTAATATAACAGTTCTCCTATTGAGTCATCACTAATAATATCTTCTTTAAGTAATAAAGTTTTTATAAATACATTCATTCTATTGGACCTCAGAGGGATTGGTAGTATCATCAGATTATTGTGGGTAAGGAGGCATAACAGTAAGTAATTGCTTCAGCTTGGTGGCATTGAAAGTATGTTGTTATACTCTCTCTTTTTTAACTTTATTTTTTGAGATTTTTTTTAGGAAAGGGATATATATTTTCTTTCACAATATGATTTATGGAAATCTTTTGCATAACTTCACGGTGCTTTCTTAATAGGAGTTGAGGACGGGTGTAAGGGAGAGAATCTGGAACTCAGAATTTAAAAAAAATAAATGTAAAAATTGTTTTAAATGCAACTAGGAAAAATATTTAAAAACTAAAAAAAAGAAAGTTTCAAAGTTGCTCATGATGTAGTGAAAAAAAAGTAGACTTAGAAGAATTTTAGATTTAAATTCTCCCTCTAATGCTTACTAGTTATGTGACTTGTGCTAATGACTCTATTTAAACCTCAGTTTCCCCACCTGTAAAATAAGGATAACAATATCTACTTCACAGGAATGCTGTGAGGCTTGAATGAGATAATATATATAAATGCACTTTACAAACCTTAAACCTTATATAAATATCCATTATTGCTTGTGGGGATTTTGCTGGAAGTCTTTTGTTTGATCTGTTGCAGTCCCATCTGGGAACATCAACCAAGAGAAGAGCTAGAATTGAGTGTCTTAATTTGCAGATTTGAAGCAGGTAGGCATGACTCCTAAGGACAGTAGCACAAATGGCAGTTATAGTTGGAGAGGAGAGGCAAGAAGAGGAAGGAGAGGGACAAGGAGAGAAAAGGACTAGAGGGGACAGAAAAAAAGAGGAGAAAAGAAGAGAAGAGGGAAGGGGAGAGAAAAAAAAGAGAAAAGAAGAGGATGGGAATAGAGGAAAAGAGAAGATGGGAGGAAAGAAATAGAGAGAGGAGGAGAGATTAGGAGGTGAGTAGAGGTTAGTAAGAGGAAAGACTGACAACCTTGATGTGTTGAATTAAAATACATGGAAAGTCAGGCATGTCATGTGTTTGCGTGATTCAGACAGGAGCTTAGTATCCTTTCTGTGCCTGGGATGAAGTATTACAAAGCACCAGTTATGCCAAATTTAGTATACAGCTCAGATTCCATTAAAACTAATATGAAACATCCAAATTAAAAACTTTAGCTCCATATTGTGAGGGTAAAGGTGTAATGTGAGCTGCATCTCTCACCAGAGGTTTCTGGAAGGAAAATTATATCCTTCAGTAGAATTATCAAGGCAGTATTACTGCCAAGCTCAGAAAAATAGAGCAAATGTTTTTTTAGCTTTGTCTTAGATCTATGAAAGCATGAAGTCTTAGTGCTACTTAAATCTTCAGAACTTTTTCAGTACATAGTCAGGTGGTGTAGGACATAAGGAGCTGGACTAGGAATCAAATCTAGCCTAAGACATTTATTAGCTGTATCTAAACAAATTTCTTAACCACTGCCTGCCTCAGTTTCCTCATCTGTAAAGTGGAAACAATAATAGCATTTACCTCCCAGAGTTGTTGTGAGGATAAAGTGAAATGATATTAGTAAAGTGCTTTGCAAATCTGATATTATCTATGATGGGAGATAATACTATACTTAGGTAGATTCTGGTGGTTTTTCCTAAGAGAGAGAAATAATTTACCTGGAGTAATTAAGCTTGTGATGAAATTTCCTCATCTGCGAAATATTGATAATAATACTGTGCTAGCTACCTCACAAGGTTATTGTTAGAGGCTTTGTAAACCTTAAAGCTCTGTAGAAATGTAAATTGTTTAGTTTTATTTATTTCAGAAAAAGTGGGGTCTTTGTATTCAATTCTCCTTTCCTCATCCTGGGTAGAAGTCTTCTTTGGGCATTTTAGGCAGGCTTTCCTAAGCCCCATTGGGACAGGAATATAGAATTTCCTTTATATCTGGAGGTTGAATTGGATTCTTCCCAAAGAGCCATCATCTGACACCATCTGCAACTGGTAGACAGAACTTTCCTAGATCCCGTATTCTTGACTTTCTATTGCTCTTGTTTCCCTGATTGCCAGGAAGCCTAACTTCCTCTAATAAGCATTAGTGTGAGTTTATGACATGTTATTTTTGCAGAATTTTGACCATTCTCTGGAGATGTTTTGAAGACTGACAGAATATCAGATCTTATAGCTACTTGGTAAGAGGCTGAACTCTACTTGGGGAATGAAATTTGCCTAGCAGGACTCAGTTCTGGCTGGAGTGAATATCTTCATCATGTTGTTGTTTTTTCCTCTCATTGCTCTTTTGCTCTGATGACAAAACTAAGCAATGGCTTAACTCCTCCAGGCTATTTCTTAGCTCAAGTGATATGTAGTGAGCTTCTCCATTTCCTAAAATTACAAAAAAAATCAAAGATTAAGCTAACATCTAGGGCTCTCACCCCAACACAAAGAACCATGGAGTAAAGCTTTTGGCAATGTTCATGATGACATGATAATCAAATGTGCTCAAATGAGCATGCACTGATATCAGTGAGACTTTGGCTCAGACTTTAGGGTTTCCACGTGTTCAACAGCTTGAATTTAAAATACCCTGGTTTGAAGTACTGTTCTAAATGTTTTGATTCCTGCCAAGTCACACATCAAATTCATTGATTTTCCTTGGTTGTGTAGGCCTGCATTTATCAGTAAAGGGTTTATTACTGGTAGAATGTTGCTTACCTTCTTCCTTGCAGTGACAAAAAGTCTCTTGTATATAAGCTCTCCAGATTTGCTTCTTCTGTTATACAGGTAAGCAACTTGAGTCGATGGGACTTTTCTTTTAACATACTGATCACTTGATTCAAGCCAGTTCCAAATGTTCAATGATGAAGAGAACCATCTACACCCAGAGAGAGGAGAGAACTGAATGTAGTTCACAACATAGCATTCTCACTCTTTTTGTTGCTTCTTCCTTGAACCAATGTCCCTTCTAATTCAGTCTGAGATTCCATTAGTTTTTTTGTGGATTCCAATCTGATTATTGACTCATATTGAGCTTGTTATCCAACAAAATCCACAAATGTCTTCTAGAACAAGTACTATCTAAACATGCTTAGCCAACCTTAGGTGGTTTTTTTATTATTCAAGTGCAGAACATTACATTCATTCCTTTTGAATTTCATTATTAGATGCAGCCTATTTTGCCAAGATTCTTTCAGAATTTTGACTTTGTCATCCAGGGTGCAAAGCTATTTCCCCAGCTTTGTTAATGAACACACTAACTATATCTTTATCCAGTCATAGGTCACTAAGGTATGCCATGGATACCACTTGTTACACTGACATTGACCCATAAACAACTAGCTTTGAGCAAGGGCACCTAACCAGTATTAGATTATCATTTTGGCTTTTGATTGATCCATTATCATTGGATCATCAGAAGACTCAGTTTTCTCTTTTTTCAATAACAATTTTTTTTCCTTTTCCAATCCAGTGGTACTTCTGCGCTCCATGCACAATCTTTCAAATGGCAATGACAATGGCTCCACAAACACATCAATGATATGATAGACACAATAAACAATGATTATTGTTATGTGCCTATTATGTGTAGGCACATAATGTGCTAAATGCTGGAGATACAAATAAGAAAAAAAAATAGTCCCTTCCCCTCAAGGAGTTTGCAATATAATGAGGGAAGATAATTCACAAAAGGAAGCTGAAAAGGTGTGATAGTGTGATGATGGTGGAATTGAAACCAGAGTAGCTGATGGCAAATGAAGGGATGATTGGGATATTGAATGCTCTATAAATGAAGTCTATGGGAGGAGATTTTTGCTGTACTTTGAATCTTCCAATCAGAGCAGCAGAAACAACTGAAGTTACTCATGAGGTGTGAGTACCAGAACAAATTCATTCTTCATGATTTTCTGGGGTGTGAGTGGGGTATGAGAGTTTCCTGGTTTTCTTTAAATCAGAAAAGCTGGTGACCAGTGAAAAAACTTTGCTAATTCTTTCTTTTAGGACTTGGAGATATAGTTCATATTATTTAGGTGATTTGAATTCAACTCAAGAAATCTTGGTTCTTTTTGAATATCACCTTTTTTTATGCTGGGCATCAATTCACTAGTAGTCTTTTTCTTTCTTTCCTTTCATTTTTATGGTAAAAGTAATCCCTCTTTGCAGAGAAAGCAGAAACAAAATAATAATTGGCCATCTTTCTCTTTTTCTTTTCAGTTATCATTGTTCCATTCATCCCAGCTAAGCATTCTATCACATCTTTAAGCCTCATTTTTCTGTCAATATAGCTAAAAAATAAAACAAAACAGAACCAAGCCATTCTCTTGTCCTTAGACATCTCCCATCAGCTTTAGTTAATTTATTATCTTTGGGTGATGCAATGGATAGAGCACTGGTTCTATAGTCAGGAAAACTCATCTTCCTGAGTTCAAATCCAGTTTCAGACCCTTACTGGCTGTATTATCTTGGACAAGTCACTTAATCTCATTTGCCTTATTTTCATATTTATAAAAATGATTTGGGGATTTATTGCCAAATAAATCCCAATGGGATCACAAAGAGACAGACATGACTGAACAAAAGCATTCTTTTTATAAGCCTATTCCATTATTTGATATGTTTCCTGTATTATTTAGCCTTTTTCCATATTCTGTTTATTTCTCTTAAGAATCAAATTTGTTTAGTGAGTTCCTGGGGCATCTACGTCATTTTTTTTTCCCAGACAAATCCCATTTTTTTCTCATCAAAAGCACTGTTTCTCCTTGCATCTTAAGTTTCCTTTTTGAGCATCTCCCCTCCCTCTGGGCTGATTTTTAGTCCATGGGATCCCACCTCTTTCTTTGAATACTTTGAACTCTACTTTTAAAAAATTTAGTATGCATGTCAGATTATGACCATATTCCCTCTTTTCTATCATAAATTCTCTTGTGTATGTTGTGGTTACTCTCCTTCCCGTATTGCTGCCCCCCTCTCCCCTAAGTCTTATCATTTCTATCAATTTATTTCTCTCTTAATGAGAATCAGATTCCAAATAGAATTCCCCACTATTAGTTCCTCTACCTTTGAAGGATGATTAAAGTCAAGAAATGACAAAACTACTCTTATTTTAGGAGAGAAGAGAGCTCCACTAGATATCTGGATAATTGAGATATCTCCTCCAATACAATATCATACCTCTTCACCATGCTTGTGATTGATTTCTCAAACTCCTCACGTCTTTCCTCTTTTTTCTCCAGGTAGTCAGTATACAATCAAAGATAAAATTGCATTTGTTTTATCCTCCTTAAATCTTCATTCAAGTACTCTGTCATGCTTTCCTTCTCTGATTTCTAGATTACCTCATATAATTATACCTTCTTAATAATTAAAGTAGGGAATCATGGTGGTGGTGGAGGACCCATTTTTCTGAATTCAAATATAGCCTCAGATATTTGCTAGTTGTGTGACCTTGTTTGCCTCAGTTTCTTCATCTATAAAATGAGTTGAGAAAGAAATGACAAACCATTCCAGTATCTTTGCCAAAAAATCTTTAGATGAGGTCACAAAGAATTGGATATGAGCAATAAATGGCTAAATAGCTACCTATTTTATAGGGAGTAGATTACTGATACTGAAGCAAATGTCTGTGCTTGATCTTTTTTTCATTTCTCTACATTTTTTTCCTTTGCCAATGTTGTTTTTCCTATGACTTTAATTGCTACCCCATGGCAGATGATGTGTTATGTTATATTATACTATATTATATATATCACATCATATTAATATATAATAATAGTAACAGATAATTTTACATAGCATATTAAGGTTTTCAAAGACCTTTGCAAATATGATCTCGTTTGATCCCACAACAACCTGAGAAGGAAGATACTATAATTATTTAAAATTTACAGATGAGTCAACTGAACTGCATAGAGGTTAAGTGATCTGTTTAAGGCTATACATCTTATAAATCTTATCTCAAATCTGAGGCAAGATTTGAAATGAGGTCTTCCTGACTCCAAATTCACTGTGCCATCTATCCTACCCTTAATGGTATTTTATGGAATAATTTTCCACTGGTAATGAATTTCAATCTCCTCATGATCACGATACATTTCTTCATTTCTCTATATGTAATATATAACTTTAATTCTTCAGACTATACATTCTTACTACCATACAGCTTCATCAGAACAATGTTGGCCCTTAGTTTTAGGAATAAGTTCAAGAATCATTAAAAGCACTATGATGGCATAGCATTGCATATTGCATTTATATGTGTGACATCCCTCATTAAAACATTAGCTCCATAGGGGCAGGAATCATATCTAATATAAACACTGTATATGCCCTAACACTTTTCTGCGTACATAATAAATATGCAAGTATAACAAGTAACAATAGCAGTATTTGTTAAATAAATGGATAAATGATGAAATGCTTGACTTTTCTGCATGACTACAGAAACAAAAAAAAAGTTATTTGGGGGGCAGACCTTAGAATTCAAGTCAGGATCGAGGAAGAAGTCAGCTTGTTTTATTCTGAGCAAACCTGAGGGACCATTCTATTTGGCTAGAGGTCTCCCCAAAAGGGCAAATGGCTTGAGGCTGACTTGGGAATCAGGCAAAGATCCAAGAGGGGATAGATAGTGTGGGATAGATAGTCATTCTTTTAGGATAGAAAATGCATTGGATTGAGAAGCAATGTAGCTTGATGTATTAAGTTCTGATGTGGTCACTAACTTCTTTATAATCATGGGAAAATTCATATCTCAAGATTTTAAGTTGATTCATTTGTATTCTTTAATTCAAGTTTGGTTTTTTGTTTAATGAATATTTATATTCTCTGTCTTCCATATCCTTCCACCTCACAATTGAGAAAGACAAACAAACTCTTGATATAAATATATGTGACTGAGCAAAACAAATTGTCACATTGATCATGTAAGAAAAATCTTTATCTAAACTCTGAATTTATAACCTGTATTTCTGGAGGTGGGTAGGTAGCATGTTTATTCATGAATCCTCAAAGTTCATCATACATCATTTCATTGAGCAGTATTCAGAGTAAAATACAATACAGGTTGTCCTATTAAAAAACCAAAGTTGGTAGCATCTATTTAAAACCATCAGCTCGCATCATATGTAATGGTGATAAACTGGAACCATTCCCAATAAGATCAGGGGTGAAACAAGGTTGCCCACTATCACCATTACTATTCAATATTGTATTAGAAATGCTAGCCTTGGCAATAAGACAAGAAAAAGAGATTAAAGGAATTAGAGTAGGTCATGAGGAAACCAAATTATCACTCTTTGCAGATGATATGATGGTCTACTTAGAGAACCCTAGAGAATCAACTAAAAAACTATTAGAATTAATCCACAACTTTAGCAAAGTTGTAGGATACAAAATAAATCATCAGCATTTTTATACATCACCAACAAAATGCAACAGCAAGAGATACAAAGAGAAATTCCATTCAAAATAACTATCGATAGTATAAAATATTTGGGAATATATCTGCCAAGGGAAAGTCAGGATCTATATGAGCAAAACTACAAAACACTCTCCACACAAATAAAGTCAGATCTAAACAATTGGAAAAACATCAAGTGCTCTTGGATAGGTCGAGCGAATATAATAAAGATGGCAATACTACCTAAACTAATCTATCTATTTAGTGCTATACCAATCAAACTCCCAAGAGATTATTTAACTGAACTAGAAAAAATAACCACAAAATTCATCTGGAAAAACAAAAGGTCAAGAATTTCAAGGGAATTAATGAAAAAAAATGCAAATGAGGGTGGCCTAGCTGCACCAGATCTAAAACTATATTATAAAGCAGTGGTCACCAAAACCATTTGGTACTGGATAAGAAATAGAGTAGTGGATCAGTGGAATAGGTTAGGTTCACAGAACAAAATACTCAATGACAATTGTAATCTAGTGTTTGATAAACCCAAAGACCCCAGTTTTTGGGATAAAAACTCACTATTTGACAAAAACTGCTGGGATAATTGGAAACTAGTCTGGAAGAAATTAGGCATTGACCCACACCTAACACCATATACCAAGATAAGGTCAAAATGGATTCATGATCTAGGCATAAAGAATGATATTATAAACAAATTAGAACAATGTAGGATGGTTTACCTCTCAGACCTGTGGAGGGGGAAGGAATTTGTGACCAAAGAAGAACTAGAGGTCATCATTAATCACAAAATAGATAAGTTTGACTATATCAAGTTGAAAAGTTTTTGTACAAACAAAATGAATGCAGACAAGATTAGAAGGGTAGCAGTAAACTGGGAAAATATTTTTACATCCAAAGGTTCTGATAAAGGCCTCATTTCTAAAATATATAGAGAATTGACTCAAATATATAAGAATTCAAGCCATTCTCCAATTGACAAATGGTCAAAAGATATGAACAGACAATTTTCAGACGAAGAAATTGAAACTATTTCCGGTCACATGAAAAGGTGCTCCAAGTCACTATTGATCAGAGAAATGCAAATTAAGACAACTCTGAGATACCACTACACACCTGTCAGATTGGCTAAAATGACAGGAAATGATAATGATAGCTGTTGGAGGGGATGTGGGAAAACTGGGACACTGATACATTGTTGGTGGAACTGTGAACGGATCCAACCATTCTGGAGAGCAATTTGGAGCTATGCTCAAAGAGTTATCAAACAGTGCATACCCTTTGACCCAGCAGTGTTTCTACTGGGCCTATATCCCAAAGAGATTTTTAAGGAGGGAAAGGGACCCACATGTGCAAGAATGTTTGTGGCAGCCCTTTTTGTAGTGGCAAGAAACTGGAAATTGAAAAGATGCCCATCAATTGGAGAATGGCTGAATAAATTGTGGTATATGAATGTTATGGAATATTATTGTTCTGTAAGAAATGACCAACAGGAGGATTTCAGAGAGGATTGGAGAGACTTGCATGAACTGATGCTGAGTGAAATCAGCAGAACCAGGAGAACATTATACACAGCAACAAGACTATACGATGATCAATTTTGATGGACATGGTTCTCTTCAACAATGATGTGATTCAAACCAGTTGTGCTGCGATGAAGATAGTCATATACATCCAGAGAGAGGCCTGTGGGAACTGAGAGTGAACCACAACACAGCATTTTAACGCTTTCTGTGAATATTTCCATGCATTCTGTTTTCCTTCTTAGGTTGTTTTTTTTTTCTTCTTCTCTTTCTAGATCTGATGTTTCTTGTGCAGTAAGATAACTGTATAGATATGTATACATGTATTGTATTTGTCATATAATTTATCCTAT
>JAJPUD010001718.1:271332-296319 GCA_023553655.1 Myrmecobius fasciatus | reverse complement strand
AGGAAACGCTTGGGAAAAAAAGTTTTTTTTTTTGCAAAGGTCAATGTTGAAAGGTCACTCATATGTTTTGCAAATAAAAAGCTTTATTAAAAAAAAATAAAAAGCCAAAGTTGTTTGTTGTCATTGTATGAATTGCTCACTTAACTCTTTATCTGTTTTCCCAAATTTCTTTCAAACCTTCTCCTTTATCAGTGCAATAGCATCCCCACCTATATATATGTGACAACTTGTTCAGCTATCTCCAAATGATGGGCGCTATTCTCAATTTCCAATTTTTTCCCCTGCAAAAAGAGCTGCTATAAATATTTTTGTGCATATGGTTCCTTTTTCTCATTCTTTGATCTCTCAAGGGTATAGATCTATTAGTGGCATCACTGGGTCAAAGGGTATGAACAGTTTTAATAGCTTTTTAGATATTGTTCTAAATTGCTTTTCAAATTGACTGGACCTGTTCCACCAATAGTGCAATAATGGAACTGTTTTCCATAACCCCTCCAGCATTTGTTGTTTTCATTTTTTTGGTTACCTTTACTTTGAGTGTGATATAAAGCCTGGAAGAGTTGTTTTAATTTGTATTTCTCTAATTATTAGAATATTTGTTATAAATTGTTTGATTCCTTTGTCTTAAAATTTCCTGTTCATATTCTTTGGCTGTTTATCAATTAAGGAATGATTTTATGCTCTTTAATTTGAATCAATTTCTTCTGTATCTTAGAAGTATCCTCTATATGTTTATCAGAAAAAACTTGCTACAAGGATACTCCCCCAATTTTAATTGCATTGGTTTTGTGGGAAATTTTTCTAATTTTAATTGTAAAAAGTATATATTTTAACTTCTTTGATCCTCTTGGTCTCTCATTTACTTCCTCGATCCATAAACATGACAGATAGTTTTTTCTTGCCTCTCTAATTTGTTTATGTTACCCTTAATGTCAAAATCATATAATCATTTGGAATTTGTCTTATAAATTTGTTTTTCAGTTGAATTTCATTAGTATTTCTGGTACTTCTATAATCTAATCCTTTAGTGATTTTTTTACATGGCACTAAATATATTAATTAATTTAGGTAATATGGTAATTTTTATCATAATGCTTCACTCTATGGGCAATAAGTAGAGTTCTTCTATGTCTTGTCATGTAGACTTCAAGTATCTCATATTTTCTTCAATTATTATTATTATTATTATTATTATTTTGCTGAGGCAATTGGGGTTAAGTGACTTGCCCAGGGTGATACAGATAGAAAGTATTAAGTGTCTGAGGTCATATTTGAATTCAGGTCTTCCTGATTTCAGGACTGGTGCTTTATCCATTGCACCACCTAGCTGCCCCCTCTTCAATTATTTTAAATGAAATTTCTTTTCCTATATTTTTCTGATAGATTTTATTGGTAACATATAGAAATGTTGATGATGTTTACGGGCTTGTTTCATATTCTGCAACTTTACTGAAATAAGTTTAAATTTTTCAATTATTAAATTTCAATTATTTCAATTATTTTAAAATTGATGCTAGAGTTCTCTAGGTTAAACCCATCATATCATCCATAAAAAAGCAAAAATTCATCTTTCATTAAGCTTATTCCTTCAGTTTCTTTGTCTTACCTTATTGCTATAGCTAGCATTTCTAACAACATGCTAAAAAGTAATGGTAATAATGAACACGTTTGCTTTAACCCTAATCTTATTGGAAAGAACCTAGTTTATCACCATTATAGAGCATGATGACTCTTGGTTATTGATAGTTATTATTTATTATATTAAGGATAAATCAACTTATTTCTAGTTTTTTTTGAATGAGAACAGCTATTATACCTTGTCAAAAGCATTTCTGCATCTGTAGATATAATCATGATTTTTGTTTTTGATATTAATATGGTCAAATTATGTTTATAGTTTTCCTGGTATTGAACCAGCCTAATATTTCTGGAGTAGTTCCCACATGGTAATAGCATATGCTCTTTGTGATATGTTATTGTAGTTTACTTGCTAATATATTTAAAATTTTTAAAAATCATATTTATTATGGATATCAGTTATAGTTTTCTTTCTTTATTTTGACTCTCTCTGGTTTAGGTGTCAAATCATATTTTTATCATATAAGAAGTTTAGTAAGACCTCTTTTTATTCTATTTTTTTCAAAACACTTTGCAGTATTAGAATTAATTGTTCTTTTCATGCTTGATAAAATTTGCCTATAAATCCATATAATCTTGGAGGATTTTTTGTCAGGAGGGGAGTTCATTTATAGCTTGTTCAATTTATTTTTCTGTGATTGGGTTAGTTAAGTCCTCTATTTTTTTTGTTCTGTTAATCTATATATTTTATATTTTTATAAATATTCATAATTTCAGCCTAGATCATTTTATCAATTTTACAATCATCCCTAAACTGAGTCCCCTTTTTAATGTACCCTGGATCTGTGATCCAGAACTGTATGAGTGAGGAGTTGATAGTTGACACTTGTTCCTTAATGCTGCACAAGGTTGAATCTCTTTGGATAGATCTGGGAACCTCTTCTTTCCCTGATCCATAACTTTGGTCTTTTGGTTTTTGTACCTGAATGTTGCTCATGGCACACATCTGGACAAACCCACCCGCAATGTCCATAGACTTATTTACCTATGTTGAAGTGAACCAGTAAAAATTACTGTGATTTATTTTCTTTGATTGCCTGACAGAACATAAAAAATTTGATGAATTGGTCTGGACCTTTCTGGGAGAGTTGTAATGGAGAATTAGTCCTTCTTTATCTTCCCCCATCTTGCCTCTGTCTTCAGATATTTGTAAAATGAGAATGTGAATCCATATCCTGTTTTCTTCATAGGATTGTCACAAAGTTCAAAGGTGGTAATATCAATTAGCAAATATTTATTAACTGCCTATTATGTGCTCGAAGTGGGAAGATACATGAAGCCATCCCTGCCATCGCTTAGTATGTTATACAAACTTAAAGTATTATTATTTTTTGTTGTACCCAGATCCTCCTATAAAATACTTTTGAGATAATCTTAGATTAGGTCTTTTCTTAAAGGACTTCCATAGTCCAAAAAAAGACACTGGACCACCCTGGGTGGGCCTCCCACAGCTACCACCTACCACAGTACCTCTTCAAACACTCAAATTTGTATCTACAGACCTGGCTCAGGGACCTGCCTTTGAGAATAAGGAGGCAGGGAACCATTTGCTTCAGAGTCCAGGCTTCTGTACCAGATGGTAGGTTTTCAATCCCCCACAAACTTCCGAGTTCCCTGCTCCCGACCTTAAGTATCATTTATTAAAGGATGTAAATACATTTCACTGTTCAGGTGGCATCACAACCACTCAAGCTTTTCTCTCGTGGTTTATTATAAGGCTGGCTAAATCCTTCAATGCATTTAATTCCCCGTTACCTATTATTTATTCCCTCCATCTGCATTGTGTGGGTTTGTGTATGGCATGTATATTTATATAAATTCTTATTTATCAGGTTCATAAAATATCCTTTATGAGAGGGAATGTTAGAGGGTGACCCAGATGCACAAGAGGAAATGTTTCATCTCTCAAGGAGTGCCTTATGTGCACCCTAGACAACCCCTCCCCCTTGTGGATCATACACAGAGCTTAATGGTTTTTAAAATTAGAGCATCTGTTTGCCTTAAAATTTATTGACCTACTGTGTGCATAACAAGTGGAACTCAAAATATAATCAACTAAGATAGTTTTTGTTAAATCTGACTTTTGGAAATTGCATTTGGTGGAAATTTTTAAGTAGTATTTCCTGCTATCTTCTGTGTTTGGGTGCATGCTTGTGTACATGTGTAAATATATATATACACATATACATATGTGTGCCTGTGCATGTGTGATGGAGAGACAAAGAGAATCATACATGTATATATGTAATGGGATAGATACATATGTGTTTATATATTAAAAGTAATTTAAGGTTAAAGATGCACTAACACTTTTAGGATGCCCTGTATAATATAGATATAAAAGTATAGGTATATATATATATAATGTATATATATACACACATATGCAAATACACATGTGTGGTATATGTGTATTATATATAAACATATGTACACACATACACCAAACTCATTCTTCAGAGTGAGAATTGACATAATGTAATGGATAGAGAACTAGCCTCAGGGGGATCAGGAAGACTTGTGTTCAAGTTTTGCCATTGATATATATTGGCCATATGACCATGTGCTAGTAACAGAGGCAGGATTTTACCCCAAGTCCTCCATTCTATAGCTAGTGCTCCTTTCATTGTTCCATGGATTTGAATTTCTAAATAACTTGTACAAATAATAATAGTCAATAAGCAAGATGAACTAGAAGTTCTCTATTGGATATCAGGAGACAAATTTTACTTCCTGTATCACTAAAAATGTTAGTGTTCATAGGGGCAGTTAGCACAATGGATAGAGCATTAGTCCTGGAATCAGGAAAACCTGAGTTCAAATCTGACCTCAGTTACTTACTAATTATGTGACTCTGGGTAATTCACTTAACCTTGATATAAAGGAAGAAAAAAAGGAAGGAAGGAAGAGAGGGAGGAAGGGAGGAAAGAAGGAAGGAAGGAAGGGAAGAAGGAAGGAAGGCAGGAAAGGAAGAAGGAAGAAAGGAAGGGAAGAATGGAGGAAGGGAGGAAGGAAAGAGGAAAGAAGGAAAGAAAGAAAGAAAAATAATGTGTGGTTAAGAGAATAAAGGGCTGCCTTGTAGGCAGTAATATACTGCCTCTGATTAGACAATCACTTCTTAACACGCCAAGAATTCTCTAAGACTTTAAACTGCAGATGAGTTTGTCTGAATAGTGGGAGGAAGTTTCTGCAGTGGGAGTTCCACATATTGGTGAAAATTTAATTCTAGACTCAAAGGGATCTATGGGACATGACGACTGAGCCCTATGACAGAAGCATGACTATAGATACATAAACTTCATTCAAAAGAAATAGAAAACAATGACCAAAACTATCTGAATGTAAAGATTAACTAAGTTAAATGCTGTGAAATTGTAATTACTCAGCTTTGCCTTAAAGAAGGTTTTGATTTTTTCTCCCTCCTTTCTCCTCATCCCACCCATAGACAGACAAGTAAACATGTACAATTCTTCTATATGTATTTCCACAATTATTATGCGGTACAAGTAAAATAAGAGCAAAAAGGAAAAAATTGAGAAAGAAAACAAAAAAGCAAGCAAACAACAAAAGAGGTGAAAATATTATTTTGTGATCCTCATTCAGTTCCCATAGTTCTCTGTGTGGATGCAGATGGCTCTCTCCATCACAAGTCTATTGGAATTGGTCTGAATCACCTCATTGTTGAAAAATGACAAGTCCATCACATTTGATCATTGCATAATCTTGTTGCTATTTTATATGTTCTCTTGGTTCTATTCACTTCACTTAGCATCATTCATGTAAGTCTCTCCAGGCCTTTCTGAAATTAACCTGCCAATCATTTCTTATAGAACAATAATATTCCATAACATTCATATAATATAACTTATTCATCCATTCTCCAACTGATGGGCATCCATCCAGTTTCCAGTTCCTTGCCATTACAAAAAGGGATGTCACAAACATTTTCCCTTTTTTATGATCTCTTTCAGATACAGGCCCAGTAGAAATTAAAGGGTATGCACAGTTTTATAGCTGCTTGGACATAGTTCCAAATTGCTCTCTAGAATGGTTGGATTAGTTCAGAACTCTACCAACAATGTATTAGTGCCCCAGTTTTCTCACATCCCCTCAAACATTTCTCATTATCTTTTCCTGTCATCTTAGCCACTCTGAGAGGTGTGAGGTGGTACCTCAGAGTAGTCTTAATTTGCATTTCTCTAATCAATAGTGATTTAGAGTATTTTTTCATATGATTAGAAATGGTTTTAATTTCTTCATTTGAAAATTGTCTGTTCTTTTCAGACTTGTCAAGTATTTTAACATAATTAACAGTCCTGCCATCTGGGGGGGGAGGGGAGTAGGGGGGAAAATTTGTAACAGAAAGCTTTGTAAGGGTCAATGTTGAAGAACTACCCATACATATGTTTTGCAAATAAAACACTTTATTTTTTTTTAAAAAAGAAAATCGTCTGTTCACATCTTTCAACCATCTATCATTTGGAGAATGGCTTGTATTCTTATAAATTTGGATTGATTCTTTATATATTTTAGAAATGAGGCCTTTATCAGAACTCTTGAATGTAAAAACTTTTCCCAGTTTTCTGCTTCCCTTCTAATCTTTTCTGAATTGGTTTTGTTTGTATAAAAACTTTTTAACTTAATATATAACCAAACATATCCATTTTGCATGTCATAATGTACTCTAGTTCTTCTTTGTCCACAAAGCCCTTCCTTCTTCACAGATCTGAGAAGTAGACTATCCTTTGCACTTCTAATTTATTTATTATCACTCTGTGTCTAAATCATGAACCCATATCAAACTTATCTTGATAAAGAATGTCACTTGTTGGTCAATATCTGGTTTCCAATTTTCCCAGCAATTTTTCTCAAATAATGAGTTCTTCTTGATATTCTTCCAATTGTTTAGACTTTAGCTTGTTTTAAATCTGTAAAATAGGGACAAAAATCTAGTTATCCTATTTGACTAGGTTGTGATGAAACTCCAGTGAGGTAATGGATTAAAAATACTTTGTAAACTTTAAAACACTAACTAAAAATAAGTTATTATTATCATTGTTACAAAGAGCTTATCATTTGCCTTTTCTTGATGATTTGGAATAATTTTATAAACAATAATTAAATTGGGAGAGTTCAGGAAATCTGGGTTTTGAAATTAGGAATACCTGAGTCTAAAATCTCTCCTCTGATGCTTATGATTTTTGTGCCTATGGTTCAGAATCTCACTGTCTCTGAATATTGGAGAGATCTATAAGACATTGATGGGTTGGGGTTTACTATTAGTGAAGGCTATTCCCATAATAACATAATAATTAGATTAGATTATAGCCAAATCCCTAAATGATATCCTTAGAGAATTATCAGTATGGAACTTTTTCTTTGCAATACATTCCTAGAGAGATGTTTGAGTTCTTGAGTCTGCTTTTTATTTTGTTTTGTTTTACTTGATCTTCTCTCTATCTCTTGCAGACACTTAGTTGTCTCTGCATTGTCATTACTATGAATATACCTACTTCTGGTAGTCTGTGCTGAGAAAATAATTAAAGTTATTAGAATTGTGTCTAAAATAAGCATAGTCATTTAATAGGTTCTAATATGAATAAAATGTCTAGGTTCCATGGGCATATTTTTTAGCATATATTTTGGCAGCTCCTTTAACTACCAGTGGGAAAGTTTAAGTCCTCAAGTGGAGACTCTTCACCACTTGTCAAAAACGTTGTAGACACAATTTTTGCTTGGGTGTGGATTGAATTCAAGAACGTCTGAGCCCTTTCAAGCTTTGATATTCTTTGATTTTATAAAGAGTTCAAGAGAAAATTTTGTCCCCCAGGAGTCAAAGACAGATATGCAAAAAAATCATTCAATTTCTTAAGCACTATGTGACTCAGTTTACCACTCATGTATTAAGAGGCATGTGTTAGGATTGTATGGGCTACATTTCAATAGGAAAAGAAATAGCAGAGTACCAGGCAGCATTCTTCAAAGTGAAAGACCATGAAGACAAATACTAACTAAAACTGTATTATTTACAACATAAGAAGCCCTTTTGATATAGCTCAAGTGAGTAATCGCTAAGAAGCCAAGAAATTCTTCTAGCAGCAAATGATTTAAAGTAATTAACAAGAGGTTGTCTGTGAGATGTCTGTCCCATAAGAATGGTGATATTTTTCCTACATGGTTCTGAGCTATAGTAAAAAAAAATGATGGCATACATATTATCCCTAGATAAAAGTCATCTCAAAAATGCTAAAAATTACTCTTATCTGAATGTGCCACCATTTTTTTTTGTCTATAAATTCTAGTTATGACCAAAACCAGAACTTAGGGTTATAAGGACTGCAAATCCTATTGTCCCAATGTGAATGTGTTAACTCCCCCTCCCTGCTTCTGGTAATTTATATACAGAAAAGCTTTTCTACCAGATGACAATTTTAGATAACTAAAACCTTAGTTTTCAGACTTTATACATTCATTGGTTTAAGATATTATTTTGTAAACATAAAATCAGAAAAGAGATAAAAATGATATCCAAAAATAGTAGAATTTTGGACTATGGATTTATTTATTTTCTTTCTCACATAAGTTTATGCTAGGAAAGAAGGGGAAAATGGAGTGGAGAACCAGAAAGATGAAGAGAAGGTAATGTGGAGGACAAGAGAAAAGGGAGCAGAGGAAAAGTATGAGAGAGCCCAAGATTATTTCAGCAAGGAAGCTAATGTATCACTGCTCATTTGGGAAGAAAGGCATTTTTATATCCTCAGGCATATATACTTATCTTTTGAAAAAAACTTCAATTGATGTCTTTTGCTTTTATATCCAATTGATTTTCTGAATGTGTTCCTCCCCAATCCCGTCCAGCCAGGCTTTCCTTGTAATAAAGATTTATTAAAACCTGAAAAAAATGTTCTATAAAATCAATCATTGCACTGATGTAACTGATATCATACACAACATATCACCCCTGTAATTTCCCCCATTCCCCTTCCAGTAAAAGGAAGGGGGTATATTTTCTTATCTCCTCTCAGGGCCAAGCTTGGTCATTATAATGTAACATTCAGTTTAGTTTTGCCTTTCTTTCTATTTACATTTTTGTAGTCATGTATATTGTTTTACTGAATCACATGTACTTAACTTTTTGGATGCTTTCTGTCTCTTGGAGAAGGGTTAATTTAAACATGAAGTCATAACAGTTTCTTTTCTTATAAAAGCAAAACCTCAAACAATAGTAGTAGCAATAGAAGCCACTTGATGCTGATTAGAAGATCCAACTCCCATTATATATATAAAATAATATTTTTATTTTATCACTGAATTTTTTGGAGGATTGGGAGATGGGCTAGTTAGCACACAGAAGGCACTAAATTGTTTTTGTCCTATTTCTTCATGAGCAACTGACTATTGGCCATCTCCACCTACAGAAACCATAGACATCTTAAACTCAACATGTCTATATAAAATTAAACCCACCCCTCTTCTGAGCTTCATTTATTTCTGCATAGGAACCACCAACTTTCAAATCATTTGGTTAAGAAACCTATAAAGTATCATTGATTTCATTAACTTTTTCTTGCAATTCTGATTGCTTCTCCTTCCACCACATCTGTTACATCTATTTCTGTTTCCATTCTTGTACATACATACACTTGTTTAGGAACTCCTGGATTTTTGCCTGGACCATTACAATGGCCTCTTAAGTGTTTTTCTTACTCTTTCTTCTGGGAGATGAGTCAATCTCCACAGGGCCTCCAAAGTATAGTCCTAAAACTTAGGTCTGGCCATATCACTTACTTCCCTGCCCAAAAAGGTTCAGGGACCACCTAAAAAAATGAGCAGTCACAATCAGGGATGATGGACCCTCAATGACTGTTCTCTGTCTGCTGCTGCTTATTCAAGAATTCTGCTTACTGTGGGGGGAGGGAAGAAAAAAGGGGAAGGGGGTAGGATTGATACTAATGAAAAATTCACGTTGACAACAACGGAGAGAAAAGAGAGGACCCAATAAGAACCATTTATGACTCACAATTCACAAGAAACAGGCAAGAGCAACAAAAATAGAGACTCATAATGATGATAAAAGGAGTCTATTGGGGCTGTCTGGTGAGATATGTGTTTACAGAAGCACTAGTTGGGAAAGGAATGGCAGAAAAGCAACAACCAATTAACAAATAGATTGAGATCTCCAACAAGTTCTTAAAACAACTCTAAGGTCTGGAGTCTGGGGTTATCTTAAAAACTAATATCTGACTAGAACAAAGAAAGTGGTTGGATAAGAGGGAAGTCAGTGAAGATTACACAAAAGAAAATAGCTATTGATAAAAGGTGGGTAAAAGAGATCTCTAAACAGACAAATCAGAAGATATAGAAGATTGTGCTTTCTAAAAATTTAGGAAATTAATTTATCTAATGATGAACCCATCTATGATATATATATATATGTATGTATGTATGTATTTAAAAATCACAAAGGAGCTGAAGAGCCACTGGGACCTGAAGAACAGAAAAAACTGCAAAGAAATATAAAAAGAATCCAGAGAGAATTCTAAAATGATTATGCTAAATGAAACAGTAATATACATGTGTTTATATACATATATGTGTGTGTTTATATATGTGTATATGTTTGTATCTATACGTATATATGTATGTGTGTGTCTGATTTCCTCCAGAGAGAGGAGAGATTTTATGAAAAAAGCCTCTGATACTAAGAAATTCTATCAATCCCTGTGTTTACTGTTGTGTTGTTCTACTCATGATTGGCACAGTCACAGAAATTTAGGGACCAGTTACTCAAATACCAGTTACCAAGTACCAGTTACTGGATTGGTTTGTAAAAGGTTCCGTTTACCTTCTTATACCTTAGTATATCCAATATTTTATAGTCTGTGAAAGACAATTGCATGGTTTGCAGTTGTGCATGTGACTTATTTCCCAGGACCAGATCCGAGACTAGGACCTCGAACAGAAATGCATTCCACTTTATATATTTTATTTGTGAATAAGCATTGCCTTGGTGGTTTGTGTGTTCCTAACACACTTGGTGGTTAGTTTAGAGGTGGTTGTAATTCTATTATTTAAGATCTTGGACCAGAAAGGAAGAGTTATACAGATATAGAAAACACCTAAAGTACTCAGCATAGATCCAATGGCATTCATTATGAAAAAGAAAGAAGAAAGAAGAGAAAGGAAAAAGAAGAGGAAGAAAGAAGAAGGAGGAAGAGGAGGAAGAGAAGGAAAAAGAAGAGGAGGAGGAGGAGGAAGAGAAGGAAAAAGAAGAGTAGGAGGAAGAGGAGGAGGAAAAGAAGGAAAAAGAAGAGGAGGAGGAGGAGGAGGAAAAGAAAGGAGAAAAGAACAACAGCAAGGTATTGATATTTGTGAAAGTGCTTTAAAATTAAGTGCTATATAAGTAAAACATCTTTTAAAAAAATTAAATGGAACTTGGCTAAAACATAAAGGTTCTAACTATCCATTATACAGCAAGGAAAAATATCTTTTTTTTAACTGAGTATTGTTCTAAATATTCAGTCATGTCCAATTCTATATAACCTCATGGACAGTCCGTGGGATTTTCTTGGCAAAGATACTGGAATAGTTTGCTATTTCCTTCTCTAATATGTACCCATTTTTTTTAAACAGATGAAGAACTGAGGCAAATAAGGTTGAGTGACTTAAGCAGCGTCACATAGGTAGCAAGTGTCTGAGACCAGATTTGAACTCAGATCTCCCTAATTCCAGGTCTGGTGCTCTATCCACTGCACTGCCTAACTGCTCCCTTCTCATTGAGTAGGTAGCAGCTATGAAACTGAGATTTTCACTATTTTGCAGCCCTACTCCAACATAGGTTTTGTAATGTAAGGAATAGATATCCCAATATAGTTCCTTCAAAAGACCAGTTTGGTGAATTCATACTGTTGGTGCCTTGTGTTAAGGGTACTGTCTTATCATTTGCTTCATCCCATGGCAAACACTTTTATCTATTTTAGAGCTCAGTTAACAAACAACTGTGCCAATTCCCCTATATTAACTGCTTTCATTATAATGGATTTTAAAATTAAAATTGTATAAACATGTGGTATAAAGACTGATCTGCAGATAGCTTCCTTTAAAAAAAAATCTGTAATGTCCAAATCTTTGTACATTATGCCATTAATGTTACTTATATACACTTATATGGTTTGGGCTAGACATAGTTGGGTTTTTTTTTCTTTGTTTTCACAAGTGAGAATGTAATTAATACTCTCCCCTCAGAAAATCACCAAGCCTAAAAATGTGCTGAATTTGTGCTGACTTGAGAGACAGTGGTATCAGATTCAGATCCCACATTGGCAAAATATGGAGATGAGGGCTATATCTTTGTGATCCTAAACACCCAGTGACAAAACTCTTGAAAGCCTCAAAAATCTCTAACTGATGAATTTACTTTTTCATTTTTTCACCTAAATAATGTATTGACACAGCATGTATGCTCACCCACCACAGTGCCTTACATGTGCAATGCCATGCAGGTAATAGGGCCTCATACTTGCCGAATGAATAAAGGATCAGTATCCATTTATAAAAACTCAGAAGAGACACAATGACATTTAAAGAAAGCACAACCTTCCCCACCCCCGTCTGTCCCTGACAGCCACTGGAATTAAACTGAAGAATTTGTTGAGGATTTCATTCATAATCCCTTCAAAATGAGTTAGTACTGATATGTACTAAATGGATTATGCATGAGTCCCAAAACAAATCCAGTGGCAATTAATGTTTTAATAAACTGGTTGTTAGTGTATGCAATACCTACAACTAGTCAGGAGGGATCTTATTGTATTTATAAACATTAATTAGTTGTTTGTTACTGTGGAACTAAATTTAAAATAAATCTGCAACATCACTGGCCACTTGGGTGAAAAATCTCAGTGGTGACTAATTAGAAAATAGATGTGAGAGAAAAGTATTAATTAGTTGGCTAATAGCAAGATTTCTGCTAATTGAAATGAGGAGCCCCTATCTTGCAAGATGATGAAACATCTTAGGTGTGAGGGTGAAAGAGAAAAGAGACCCTTTGGGATTTAAAAATAAACATCAATATTCAATTAACTCTTTCATGGCTCAATTGAAATACATTCTCACTATATGTATTACAACTGATTGACTTAAAATTAATTATACAGTGAAAGACTTAAAAAGGACCAATGGCTTTTATTTGGCAGAATGAAATATCAATGTCAATTAAGAAATAAAATACTTTCTTACCACTACTTCTCAGGCCTTCTCTTCTTGTTTATGTCCTATATCTGGGTCCTGAGCACATGGACTTATGGAGACAGAGCTCAGAAGTTACATTGAAAAGCAGAATGTTTGGTATCAGTGGGAAGCCTCAGACTAGTTATTACTTGTTTTAGACATCCATGTTTGTCAGGATAAGTTGTCCTTCCACCAACAGTGATACAAACTTCTGTGCCTTAACAAACTATTCTTTTAGGTTTTGTGGCCAAAGATTAGTATATAGCATCTTTTGTTATGATTCCTGAGTTTCTGATCTACTACTTGCTTCTACAGCAAGGTTGAAGTGTTTTCATAGATATAGAACTTTACTGTTGGGAGGAATTCTAGAAATCTTGAAGTAACACTGACATGCTAAAACACTTCTTCACTAATTCAGAATTCTAATGTGCATATCTTCCATTAGATCAATAATGACATATATTCCTTTACTCAAGAAATCTTCAGTGCTTCCCACTGCCTACTGAATACTTTTAAACTCCTGATCTTAGTATTCAAAGCATCAATCTACTGACCCAACTTTATAACACAGAATGTAAACTCTTCCAGTAGAATACATACTCTTTAAGGGCAAGGATTGTTTCTGTCTACAGCATGTAGGACTTGGCACTAGGTACCAAGATTACTTTGAAAGCAAATATACAGGATATGCTGTCAGGGAATTGAGAATCTTAAGAAAAACAAGAATGCAAATAATAATGATTCATAGGAAGAGGTTGGTTCCAGAGAGGGGTCCAGGCAAGCTGCTATGTGAAATTCAAAGAGGAGGGGCAGCTAGGTGGTGCAGTGGATAGAGCACCAGCCCTGAAGTCAGGAAGACCTGAGTTCAAATCTGGTCTTAGACACTTAACACATCCTAGCTGTGTGACCCTGGGCGAGTCACTTAACCTCAATTGCCTCAGGAAAAAAAAAGAAAAAAAAATTCAAAGACAAGAGAGGATTTTTACCTGAGAGGGAAAGAAGGGGCCACATGAATTGGGATTTCCAAACTATATATATCATTTTGCAAATTTATAAAACTTAATTAGTAGTTTGTTAATGCAGAACTAAATTTAAAATAAATCAGCAACAGCAATGGTCTCTTGGGTGAAAAGTCTCAGTGGTGACTGTAATTAGCAAATAGATGTAAAAGAAAAAAAATATTAATTAGTTTACTTTAACTATTAAATTAACCAATGTAATAGAGCCCAGGGCTCAGGAATATCTGAGTTAAAATTTGAGCTTAGACATTTAATATCTGTATGCCCTAAAAAAGTTTCTTATCTCTATTTGCCTCAGTTTCCTCATCTTCAAAATGAGCCAGAAAAGCAAATGACAAAACATTCCAGTCTTTTCCAAGAAAACCCCAAAAAGGGTCATGAAGAGTCAGACATGTTTGAAACAATAGCATAACAACATTTAATTAAATTAATCATTGTATTCACCAAATTTAATTAATTAAATTAATCACTTTTTACTCTGTATTTTGTGTGAGATTGAGGCAGAAATTTTGATAAATGACTAGCAGCCAGCCCTATTCCCTCCCCCAAACCTGTTTGCAAGTAAGCATTTCAGACATAGAATTGAATTCTATATTATTCTTTACCCTTTGGCTAATATTCAACATTTTCATCTTCCATTCTGGTATTGGCGGATCTCACCAGGAATCCATCTATCTGTATGCCTAATGGGCTTTGGAGTTTAAAGAAAAATATATCCACTGGAAATAATAAACAACCATTTTAGCCATTTTAATGTGACTTGATATTGGGGAAAATGTCTTTATGGATTGTAGCAGACAATGAAATTTCTGTTGGGGCCTCTAAATCACTTAATGTTGAAAGGGATTCCCAGATGGCCTTATCAGTCTATGTAAAATTGTTTGAGACTTCTATTAGCTAATAAATCAGATTTGGGCCTTGGTTGTCTGTCATTTACTCAAACCCTTGGAGAACCATAGTTACTGTATATTCTTGTACAGTATTTGAATTCAGAATTGAAATGCCTGCTTTGTTGCCTATTGGGATAGGAAATAAAACTCTATAATAGAATGTCATTTTTTTAAAAGTCTGCATGTTATTAATTAAGGTGATGGTGTACAACAAACTCATGGGATGTTGTTTGTTGTTGTTGTTTCAAATATTTTATTATTAAATCATTTGCTTCATTATTTCCTGTGGAGATTTTTTTACTTTGGTCTATGATAAAAATGCAGGCAGGAATTAGATTACCAATCAAGAGTGCTTTTCCTTAATAATCTATACCAACCTCACTCTTAATCCTTACAGAAGGAGGATGTAACATAGACAAAAACAATAGAAGCTCCTTATTCCAGACCCTGATAGGAAACATGGGTAAATCCTGTACCATGCTTCCTCCTACTCACCATGGATAAATTTAATTAGTCCCACATGGATAGGTTTTATTAAAATAAAAATATATTTTGGCAAAACTGCTTCCTTATCTTTTTCCTTATTGAGGTGACCACTGATTTAAATTAGCCGTGCAATACTAAATGATTATGCGTTGCTGTTTGTTTCTGATTGTGGGATATTGAAGAAAGGAGATATGAGGTGGGGTAGGAGGTAGAATTATTCTCATGAGTTACAGAATTAAAACTTTAAGAGGGGAGCTATTCTACAGGAGAATGGTAGTTGGGGTATCTAGGTACTTTTTTTGGCATGGGACAGGTAATAGTATTTCAAATATTTATCTGACCTGTGTTGTGTAAGACACAGAACAGAGCCCAGTGTAGCTGGATCACAGTTATAAATATTAATGTTTTAAATATGCATGTTTTATAAATATGCTAATATTCATAATACAAATAAAATTTTTATATTCATAATATAAATAAAATTATATTATATATTAATAATATAAATTATAAATAAAATACATAAATATATATTTAAACATATATTTATATAATTCATACTCAAATTGTACAGTGGGCTTATCCAGATAAGACTTTCACAAATTCAAGGTACCTCATGGGCCTTCATTGAATCAAAATCATCTCTTATGAGCCCTTACTATTTCTAGACAGATAGAGGGCATGATTCAAAATAAAGGCATTTAATGAAAGAACATGATAATATGATGAGCAATAAAGCATTTCTTCTATAAATCAAAAGCTCATTCTCCCACAGATACACATATTTTTGGTAGGAATATCTATGGCCAAAGGGCTCATATCTGATGCTGAATGTGTCTTCTGATTAGGTCATTACTATTGTCAATGTACTTATTCTCCAGTGATCTCAAAGTCTCCTATGAACAAGACAATCTTTGCTGAGAGTTGCTGAGGATCTTATGTGGTCTCTGCTTGATGCTATTTTGTTCTCATCACTACTAGTCATTGCCAGTCACAGCTGTATTAGGAAGCAGTTGTGGAGCTTCCCTCTATAGGCAAATTCCAGCTGAAGTCCTTAGCCTAGGAAATGTATACTCTATATTATATAAATTATATATTATATAAAGCAATATATTCTGTCACAGCTTTAAAAGAACTTTAAGCCTAGGGACTTTCTTTTTATGATACTTTTAAACAAGATAAAAGCCGTAATACACAAAATAATTAGGTAAAGGAAAACTCTTAATCACTCTTCTTCCATGGTGATGTGCCTTTTTCAGAGGCTGGTCTGAGTGGAGTAGGTATTTCTTTTCATCTAGGAGATCCCTTGTCTCCTTTTTTTCCTTCTTTATTTCCTGGTCACTAAGGCCTTTATCTCTGCCAGAGCCCTCACTCTGACTTAGGATGTAAAATGTCTAATTTCCCAGTCTAATTCATCCCAGTCAGAATTAATTTTGAAGCTATCTTCCCAGCAACTATCAGTGACTATCTAGGTTAATACCCCTAGTTTCTCAAGCCAAGTTTATGTTCTATTTATGTTCTCTCATATAAATTAGTTGGAGTTGGAAAAGTTCAAGAATATAGAAAAGTTTCAATTCATCATCTTTTCCCTGATTAAAGAAATGCCATAAATATGCAACCTAAAAAATAGCTTTCCTTACATATACATTATAACATTTGATCCTTACATTTTACAGCTGAGGGAATTGAAGTTCAGAGATGTTAAATAAGTTGCCCAGAGTCATATATATAGATAGTAAGAATCTGAGACAAGATCTAAATATCCAAAAATAACATTCTGTTTCTGATGGCATCTAAAGTTAATAAGCTTAGTTGGATAACTCTTCCCCAAAGCAATTTGGTTAGCTAGCATGATTAAGAAACAGCTTTTATTGCTATCTGAGAAATGTTTCTTTTCATAAATTCAAGGTCTCCCATAAACCAAAAAACTAAGATCCCATTATGTAATGATAATTACATTTAATAAGTTAAATAGCTAGCATTTTTATAGTATTGTAAGGTTTGTGAAGTACTTTACAAATATTCTCATCGGAGTCTCACGACAACACCACAAACTAGATGTTATTATTATCCCCATTTTACAGAGGAGGAAACTGAAGCATATAGAAGTTAATTGACTTGCCCAGGGTCCACCCCTTTAAGTGATGCTTGATTTGAACCAGTCCAGGTCTAGTGTTTTATCCACTTTACCACCTAGCTGCCTATAATTTAACAGAACATTCTATTATATGTTTCATATATTAAGTATTCACTTCCATACCCATGTAGTTAATCAGTTGCCAAATCTTGCATCTCTTATTTCTATAACATATCTCACATGCATCCCTTTCTCTCCAATTATATAGCCAATCACCTGGTTCAGGTCATGGTCACTTCTTGCCTGGATTATTTCAATTGTCTCCTATTGGTTCTCTCTGCCTCAAGTATTTGCTGTTTGAGCCATCCCTCTGTACAACTGCTAAAGGGAATCCTAAAGCTCAGGTCTTTGTTACTCAATAAGATTCCCTAGCTCCCTTTTACCTCTATGGTCAATTATAAAATCCTGTATTTGGCATTTAAAAATTCTTCACAAGTAGGATGGCTTTCCAGTTTACTTAACACATTACTCCTGCCCTCCATGAGCTCTGTGATCCAGCCATACTGATCTATTCCTCATATTGATTCCATCTCCTATTTCTTTGTCTTTGCATTGGTTACCTCTGATCCCTGGAATGTCTTCCTTCTTATCTCTGCCTCTTGGAATCCCTCTTACCCCCCTAGAATTTAAGCCAAGTAACGTATCTACATGAATGCTTTTCTTATCTCCCAGGGGCTAGAGCCCTGCCTTCTAAAACAACTTTGTATAATTATGGTACATATAATCTCTATATACTTATCCATGTAGTGTCACCCTCACCTCCCCTACCTCCACTTAGAATGTAAACTCCAGGAGGACAAGGACTTAGTAATTATTAAAAGGTGAGATTTCAATCCAATTTGTTTGATTCCAAAATCAGTGCCTTTTCTACTATACTAATAGCCAGGCTATAAAATTATCTGCCTTTCTAACTGACCCTGAATCCTTATCTTGGAGAGAGATCTTATGTGGGTCTTTTCCACATGCTGAAAGACTTAGGTCATTTAGATGTCACAGCTTCCAGACTGATTAAAATCAATGTGCCTTATAGTATCCCTTAGCTATTGATATTTCAGCTGTAGGTATCCCTCCTCTCCCTCAAAGTCTGCTGCTGATTGCCCATTATTTTTAGAAGTGCCAATTGAGGGGATCACGAAAAATTTAGCAAAACTGAAAAATGTGGAAATGAGGATTCAGATATAGATAGTGCAGCAAGCATGAAAACCTCCTTATGGAAGTAAAGGAATGCAATCTCCCTACCCCAACTCTATTTCCTCAGCATGGAACCTTCATCAATCCTTTATTTAAAGCAGTAGGGCATAGCCCAGTAGGACCTGGAGTGGAGCAGACTTAGATTCAAGTTCTGCTAGTTAATATGGTCAGGGGTAAGTAATCTAATCACTTTCAACTTCTATTTAATCATCTGTAAAATAGGAATGATTATATACTTCTAGTATCTATCTGTACCTAGGTGGATAGAGACTGAGGTCTTAAGCCAAGAAGATCTGAGTTCACTTATTTAACTGTGTGACCCTGGGCAAGCCACTCAAACTTTATCTCAGTTTCCTCATTTGTAAATCGAGTTAATCATAGCCCCTACCTCTCAGAGTTGTGAAGATCAGATGAAATAATAATTGTAATGTGCTTAGCATAGTAGCTGGCACGGAGTAAAACATTAACTATTATTAGTATCACTCAGGCTGTGAAGAGGCTTAAACACTAGGTAAAGTCTTTTGTGAAATAGTTCATCTGCAACTATCTTTTTTTTTTTTTTTTTAAAGAGCCTCTACTATGCCGTGCAGATATTCTCTGTGCTGTTCCAAACTGCCCACATTAATTTCTTACTGATTTTTTTCCTTGAGACCTTTTCTTTCTGCTAAATTTCTACCTTTAGTTCCTTCTTTAATTTTTTTATTTCTCTATTAAATTATTCCAGAGTTTCTGAATGTTGTTCATTATTTCTGAATCGCTTGGAGAATGTCATCTTGTTTTATTTTTCATTTTGGGTTATTTTCCATTGCAGAATAATATTTTTTTCGTGTTGTGATACTTTCTGGTCTCTCTGATTATTTGTTGTTTCTTACTAATATTCCTACTGATTTTTCTTTTCTTTCTTTTTTTTTTTTTGGCAGGGGGCGAATCTAATTTACCCTTTAGCTTTTTCTTCTGCTTTTCTTTTATTCTATCCATGGGCTTCACCTTCATCCTCCCTTCTGATCTGATAATAATATTTTGTCAAACATCTTCAATGTTTGGTCCCACCAACAGCCGCTTCTTGTATGTTTTGTTCTGTCAAGACCACCAAGGCTAGATTATTCAGAGCCTTTCTTGAGTTGAGTATTGGGGAAGGAAGGGGCAGAGTATCTGGTCAGTTCTTTCATGAACATATTCCCTTGATTGCACCTGGGTTTGTATCCTTTCCCTTTCCCCTACGTGGATGACTAACTGCTGTTTGTTCTCCTCCACACACACACACAGTTGTTTAGTCTCTCTAGTTATGGGGATAGGTGAGTGTGCTATCCTGTTTGCCCTTTGAAGAGTAGGGTTGTGCCTGATCAGATTGGGTAACTGCCAATGTAGGAATAATTCAAGACACCCTAATCAAAAATCAATTCCCTGGTAGTTGGGGCCAAAGCTTTTCATTATATTCTCAGGTGTTACCTAAGAAGGCATTAAGTTGTATGGAAGTGGTTTCCATTTAAATCTTTTCTTGTTGCAATGTTAATTACCACATACAGGATATAATTGTTGCTTTATGATGGTTCTTCCTACCATTGGGAACTATGTGAATATCTTATTTCAAAATCTTCTCAGCTATTATTATCAAAACGTGGTCAATCATCTTGGCCACAAGTTTTTTTTGGAGTTATTTTTAGAAGTAATCTGCACATCTTTGAATTCAATTCATACATATATTAAGTGCCAACTGTATACTACAATGGCAGATAAGATAAAAAAAATTAAATATGATATAATCCCATGTCTCATTGAGTTTAAATTATAGTAAGGAAAAAATGATAATTAGCTCACAGATTTAGAGTTCAAAGAGACCTTACAAGTCACTTAAAACTCCTTTATTTCAAAGAATGAGGTTCATTAAAGTTAAGTGACCCACCCAAAGTTACTTATAATGACTTTGATAGTAACCACAAATAATAAGTGAAGGAACAAGGATTTAAATCCAGTTACATCTAATTTCAATTTCAGTAGTCTTTTCATTTTACCATAAATTAAAAATTTTTAAAAACATATGTTTTATTATTTTAAAATTTTATTTTATTAGATATTTTCTAGTTACTTTTTAATCTAATTCAGACCACAAAAGGAGGGTTTAGGATCACATATAGTCTGTGCTCTGCATGTTTGACATCTCTGTGCTGAATTTAATAAAATTAAATGCAATAGAATTCAATGTAAAATCTTGAACTCATGTACAACAAAATTCTACTCCAAATGTACAAGATGGGAAAGATATTATAGGCAGCAGTTATTTTTACAAAAGATCTAGGAGATTTAATGGACTGCCAGCTACTTATGACCCAACAGTATGATACAGCAGCCAAAAAAGTTAATTCAGTTTTAGTCTATGTTAAAAGGAGATGGTCCCATTATATATTCCACACTCAGAAGATTTTATGTGGAATGTAGAATATTGGCCTCAGTTCTGGCTCCCAAGATTTGAGAACATGATTGACAAACTAGAGAGTATCCAAAAGAAATTAACTAAGATGGTCAAGAACTTGAGTCCATGACATTTGAGGATAAGTTGAAGAACTGTGTATGTTTAGCTTGGAGAAAAGGAAACAGGGTCAACATGATAGCTGTTTTTAAGAATTTCAAGGGACAATTTATACTTCTTTGGTTTGGCTCTAGAAGGTAAAGAAACAATAGCAGTAGATGAAAGATGCAAAGAGGCAAATCTAGGCTTGATATCAAGAAGCACTAACAATCAGAGCTATCCAACAGTAGAAATCACTTGACTCAAGAGGTGGTAGATTTCCCCTTCTTATAGATTTTCAAGCAGATGCTAGATGAACTCTGGTCAGGTATATTATAATAGGGTTCCCTTTCATGTGTATGTTTTTCTAGATGACCATTGAAGTTCCATCTATAACTCAGGTTCTGTTATTAAATAATATTTTATTTTATTCCCCAGTTAAATGTAAAACAATTTAAACATTTTTTAAAAAATGTTTTGAGTTCCAAATTCTATCCCTTCCTCCCTTATTCTTCTCCCTCTCCTTGAGAACATAAACAATTTAATATAGGCTATGTATGTGTAATTATGTAAAACATTTTAATATTAGTCATTTTGTACAAGAGGATTTAAACCAAAAAAGAATGAAAGAGGAAAGAAGGAAGGAAGGAAGGAAGGAAGGAAGGAAGGAAGGAAGGAAGGAAGGAAGGAAGGAAGGAAGGAAGGAAGGAGACAAAAATAGTATAACTCAGTCTGTATTTAAATAATATCAATTCTTTCTCTGGAAGTGGATAACATGTTTCATCATGAGTCCTTTGGAGTTATTTGAGTCATTGCATTGCTGAGAATAATTAAGTCATGCACAGTTCTTGATTATACAATATTTCTATTACTGGGTACAATGTTTTCCTATTCTGTTCATTTCACTTTGCATCAGTGCATGTAAATCTTTCTAGGTTTTTCTGAAATCATGTAATTTCTTATAGCCCAATAATATTCCATCACAATCATATATCACATCTTGTTCAACTATTTCCCAATTGATGGGCATCAGTTTGATGTCCAACTCTTAGTTTTCAGTTTCTTTTCTTCCATAATTCTGTATCAACATTCCCCTATTTAACCAGTCTAGTATAAATGTAAGAAAAAAGAATCTGATATTAGTCTGACATGGCCTCTTCTTTTTTTTTATTAAAACTTTTTATTTGCAAAACATATGTATGGGTAATTCTTCAACATTAACCCTTAAAAGCTTTCTGTTACAATTTTTCCCCCTACTCCCCACCCCTCCCCTAGATGGCAGGATATCCACTACATGATAATTATGTTAGAATACTTAAGAAATCGAATATATGTATACATATTTCCACACATCATTTTTGTGCAAGAAAAATCATATCTACAAGAAAGAAAAGTCAGAGAAAGGAAACACAATGCAAGCAAACATCGATAGAGAGCATGAAAATGTTATGTTGTGGTCCACATTTCACATCCCTCTCTCTCGATGTATATGGCTTTCTTCACTGAACAATTGGAAGTGGTTTGAAACATTTTGTTATTGAAGAGAGAACATGGCCTCTTCTTGATGAAGCTTTTGCAGCCTTTGTAATCACAATTTTCTAGATTAACCAAATATAAAATAACATTTTCTAGAATTTTTCTAGGAATTGAAGTCACTGCTCTATAGTTTGCAGATTCCATTATCTTTACCTTTTTTTTTTTTTTTTTTTTTGAAATCAGACCAATATTTAACCTCACTGGACCAATAGTTTTCTATGTTGTTTTCTATGATCTTGCAAGGAATACAGACAGTGGCTCATCAACATCTACTATCTTTATTCTAAGACACAGTGTACCTGGGTCTGGCATTCTGGAAGGCAGGACAGTACAGTGAAAAGAATACTAGATTTGGATTCAGAGGACCTGGGTTAAAATCCTGGTTCTATTATTTGCTAATGGTCTTAGAATAATCACTTAACCTTTGTGCACCTCACTTCCTCATTTGTAAAATGTAGAGAGGCTGGATTGATTGGCCACTAATGGCCCATGTAACTCTAAATCTATGGTCTTATCTTTTAAACTCATCAGGAGTTGCTGAGTGCTAATTCTCTCCCTATTATATTTTAACTCCGTAACATAACTCCATTTTTATGTTGGCCAAAGATCATTCATCCATTTTAATTTGTTTTTTATTTTATTTTTCCAATGAGTGAAATTCTACCTTCTCTCTCACTTTCTCCAACACCCATTGAAAAAGGAAAGAAAAACAGAATACTTGTTGCAAATATGCACAAATAAATCTAGTCACACATTGAAAAACTCAGTTATCATCATCACTCCTCACTCTCATACATTATATAAACAGTTAATTGATACAGCTTTTCACAACCCCTAATAATACATTCAGTTATCTTCACTCACCTGGCTACTTAATCATGTTTTGCCTAAACTATTGCTGTAGATCTAATTGATCAAAATTGATCAGTTCTTTGAGTCTTTCCACAGTTGAATACTGTCCTCCATACAATTGCCAAAGTGGTTTCCCAAAAGCTTAATTCTAATCATTCTAGTCAATAGTTCTAGTCATTTCCCAATTCAATAAACTTTGCTAGTTACCTATTCACTATAAGATAAAATACTCTTATCATCTTTATTTTATTATTTAAAATGTTCTGTTTTCTGTAGCTTTTACAATGTACATAATTATTAGTATTGTATGTTCTAATCATATAATTAATATGTAATAACTAGTAATTATATTAGCATGTTAGAATTTTTTTTTAAATTTTATTTTATTTGCATAACATATGTGTGGGTAATTCTTCAACAATAACCCTTACATAGCTTTCCGTTACAAATTTTTCCCCCCAACTTCCCCACCCCTTCCCTAGATGGCAGGATATCCACTACATGTTAATTATGTTAAAATATTGGCAAATCGAATATATGTATACATATTTCCAAACTTATCATTGTTGTGCAAGAAAAATCTTATCTACACAAACGATATATCGGATAAAGGAAACACAATGTAAGCAAACATCAATCAAGGAGTATGAGAATGTTATGTTGTGGTCCACATTTCGCATCCCTCTCTCTGGGTGTATATGGCTTTCTTCAGTGAACAATTGGAGGTGGTTTGAAACATATCATTGTTGAAGAGAGCCATGTCCATCAGAATTAATTGTCATATAGTACTGTTGTTGCCGTGTATAATGATCTCCTGGTTCTGCTCATTTCACTCAGCATCAGTTCATGTAAGTCTCTCCAGGCCTCTCTGAAATCATCTTGCTGGTCATTTCTTACAGAACAATAATATTCCATAATGTTCATATACCATAATTTATTCAGCCATTCTCCAATTGAAGGGCATCTATTCAATTTCCAGTTTCTAGCCACTACAAAAAGGGCTGCCACAAACATTCTTGCACATGTGGGGCCTTTTCCTTTCTTTATGATTTCTTTGGGATATAAGCCCAATAGAAATGCTGCTGGGTCAAAGGGTATGCACAGTTTGATAACTTTTTGAGCATAGCTCCAAATTGTTCTCCAGAATGGCTGTATCCGTTCACAGCTCCACCAACAATAGCATGTTAGAATTTAAGCAAAAATAAATACACGTTGAACATAAATATTTAAACATTTTTAATGGATGTAGTAGTGTACAGTCACAAGTGGAGATATAAATGTGGGAATTATCAGCACGGAGGTGACATCTGAAGCCATGAGAATGAAGGTTCTCTCTATAGAGACTATCAAAGCAACAATGACTACAGTTATAGACATATATTCCATGTGTAACATAATTGACACATATTTTATGTGTATACCTATGTAGATATAGATATCCCTGCTCTCTCTTTCTCTTTCTTTCTTTCTTTCTTTCTTTCTTTCTTTCTTTCTTTCTTTCTT
>JAJPUD010001718.1:248293-271322 GCA_023553655.1 Myrmecobius fasciatus | reverse complement strand
CTTTCTTTCTTTCTTTCTTTCTTTCTTTCTTTCTTTCTTTCTTTCTTTCTTTCTTTCTTTCTTTCCTTCTTTCTTTTTCTTATTTACCTATGTACATATGAATATATATGAAAATAACCCTTGTCCCAAAGTCCATTGGTATGGAACTCTCTTCTTACTGGCAGAGATCAATATCCTGTGCTGGCAAAATGGGCAAGATGGAGTAGGCAAGAGCAAAAGAAAGGGGAGTTCTTAAGTCTTTGGACCTGCTTTCAGTATCTTCAGAGTTGCTTCAGAAAAAAGATAAATGGTGTCAATTCCACTTCATTTTGCTGAAGACTATGGTTAGAAGCTGACATAAAAGGACCTGTAAGTCTCTTTCAAGTTCCTGCTCCAGAGATTAAAGATTTCAGAGAACTTCCTTTTGAATGACATCTAGGATTCTTTCTTGGTTGAACTGTTGCCTCACTCCCAATCGGAGAGTGCCTTTACACAAAACTTACTGGGATATATTCTTATCATATGTATACTTTCTCTGATTTCTATTTTTTCTACCAATTTAGAGATATGGGTTTCTTGGCTAAGTGCTATGTATGTTTGTTGTAGAACTGATGTTTGCTATTATATATAAAATATAATAGGGAGAGAATTATCACTCAGCAACTCCTGATGAGTTTAAAAGATAGGACCATAGATTTCGAGTTAGAAGGGCCATTAGTGGTTAATCAATCTAGCCTCTCTACATTTTACAAATGAGGAAGTGAGGTCCAGAAACTGATGTTTCATATTTCCCTAGCTGATAAGAGCTGCAAGATCACCATATAGGATGTCCAGCATCACTTGAATATCTTTGTCAAAGCTGAGATTCTGTTTGGTTATTTGATGACACTCAACAGTTCATCTAGGAGATGAATGATCACATAGGTTTCCCAGAACTTATCATTAGTCCTTTATCTGAAAAATGCAAGGAATCAAGTCTTGGATATAAAACTGGTATCCTTTGCTTTCTAAATAATGAACAGTGATCAGACATCAACTTGAACTTGAAAATCACATCCCCTAGACTAACAATATTTAAGGGAGCAGATAAATTATAATTATATATTATATTATATATTATATAATTAATTATAGCCCAGTACCCATTTTTTGGTAGGCATTGACTTCTTGCTAACCCTCCTAACAGGAATTATAGTTTCCCTGAAGAAGCGTAAGGGGAGAAGAGGCTAGTAACATCTATTTTTCTTCCCTTTGATCCACACAACATTCAGGTTACATGAGGAGAACAGACCTTGCTATGCATACATACAACTAGTTTTTACTCTTTTAGCTAAAATGATTCCAGTAGGGTACACATGTCCTTCATAGACCTAATTATGGCTAAATGGGCATTTGCTAACTAACCCATTTAGTTATTACAGCCATTTGAGATCAAATAATTCAGTCAAAAACCTAAAACAGTGTGGGGAAATAACAGTAATTTTATGCCTTGCAAAATATTGTCCCATTTCTTTTCCTTATTTATCTTGAGATGGGAGATTTTTTTCAGTGTGGGGCAGATTTTATTATCCATTTTTAGCCAGTAGAATCAAAACTATGTGAAGTTGGAGATTGTTTCTCTGTTTTGCTATTACATTCCAAGTATATATCTTGAATCATTTTGAATTGAAATTCTATCCCCATTTTACAGATGAGGATACTGAAACCTAAACAGCTCCATTTAGTTATCTGGTGGTAATTTTCAGAATGAACCTTACGTTTCCTCATGTAACTCCACAAATTACTAATTTTTCTTTTCTTTTCTTTTTTCTATGTATGGCTTGAAAGGAGGCATTTGAAACCTTGTATTTTGTTGGAACCTTGTACCAAATGCATCATTTTCATCTTTTCCTAGCAGATAAGAGCTGCAAGATCACCATACAGGATATTCAGCATCATTTGAATATCTTTGTCCAAGCTGAGATTCTGTTTGGTTATTTGATAACACTTAACAGTTCATCTAGGAGATGGATGATCACACAAGTTTCCCAGAGCTTATCATTAGTCCTTTATCTGAAAAAAGCAAGCAGTTTCTAACCTGTAAATTATGTGTCATTTCTAAAAAAAGGGGTGAGTGGGAGAAGGATGGTGTCAGTGGAGACAAATGGAAATGAATTAAATAAATGGGCCCAGAACATGCCTTTCTTCCTTTTTGTTTCAGCTTATTGATTGGGGATTCTGCCCCCATCTCAAGAGTAATCAGTTTTTCAGTGAAAGGACAGAATAAAATAATTTCAAGCAAGTCTTTCCAATGGACTGTCATTAATTTGCCTATTGCTGGCACTTGTTCATTCGGATCAAGATGTGTTTAGCTTTCCCTAAGTATTAGCTGAGTTGTACTCTGGGGATTTGCTGGGGCTGATTGGCAGGGGGTGGGGGATGTAAGTCTAGGGGAGCATTAGTATGGAGAAAGATGTTGGGGGAGGCTGGAGGAGGAGGGAAGAGCTGGTAAGGGCTAATGAAGGCTCTATGTTTGTTCATCTTTACAGAGTCACTTATTACCACTAATTGGGAGGGACAGTTCAAACAAGCACAGAAGAGCAGTTGTCACATGAGCCTGACATGGTTTTAAAGAGATAGTCAGGACGACTGCATTGGTTGGTCCCGGCCCCCTGAACTCCTGCTGTATGCTGGCTGGAAGCCTAGCATACACATCCTCCTCAGAGTGGAGGCTTTGTCAGGGAGCCCTATTAGAAGTCCGCAGTCTTAAGAAATCTGAGCAATACAAGTCATTTCAGGGAGCTATAGACAGACATGCAGCTGTCTGGGACACTTAGAAAGTCAACAGCTGACGGAAGGGGTGGACTTTGGGCTTGGCTCTAAATGGATTGCAAGATGTGATCTGAATTAATTTGTGGTACATAGTTTGAAATTGTTTTTTTTAAAGAGCTCAACTGATTTTTAAAGAACATTCAGTTGTATGAGCATTAAAATATTAATAACTTGACATAGATCATATGAGGGTTTTGCCACTTTATCTTTTGATTATTTTCAACATAAGGACACATTAATTTCCTCTCCACTCTATTAAGTAGGGTTGAGTGATCACCCCACATCCACCCACCGCTACATCCAATATTTCCAAATTATTTGGCTGACATTTATTCTAAGAGCTTGCTTTCTGTTTTACTGCCCCATATCTTGGCGTTTACCTCCCTAAACAGCTGTATTGTTTTCATGCCCAGATGTAAGTATAACCAGTCTGCTTGGGACTTTACTTTAGTTTTCAGACCTATGTTTTAACTTTCTTTCACAAGAAAGTCTTGTCCTATCTAGTACAAAATTGCTATGTAGAATTGTATCATTTCCCATTCCCAAACTATGCTAAGTTAAATTATTTGATTTATTTTATTTAGGGGAAGTATGAATGATAAAAGTAAAATTATGATCTCTTGCTAGGGAGGTGCAAAAGTGAGTGACAGATTCCACACATTTTCAATTAAAAAAAAGATCGAACAAAATAAGCCTTGACTATATTATCCCTGAACTTATCTGTTAACATTTCAATTCCCATAAATCAGAATAAAAGCATGTCTTTAAATACACTGATGGGTATTGTGTTTGAATGACAGGAATAGAAATGGAGAATCCCATCCAGTAATCGACAGCTCCTTCTGAGTTATGTGCTGAGTTACATACATGACATGTCCTGTCCATAGAGCTTATGGACGAAAGGAATTAGAAAGAAAGACCTATGGATTGGCTGATGTTCACCTGGCTCCGGGTTGACTGTTATCTGCTTTTCATAATTTTCACTTCATTTTGCAAATAAACCAAATAGAAAATTATTGTAGCTTGTGGTTCCTTGGGGGGAAAAAGTCATTCCTATTTTGAACATTGAAAATTGTATTTCCTACTTACGATACAAGCAGATGAGGTACATCTGTGGATTCACTTTGGAAATGTTTTTGAGATGTGTGTCAGACCTGTGATCAATGAAAAGAGTAGGTATAAGGAAGAACTATCAATTCATGAGGTTTCTATAAATCTCTCCCCACAAATCTTACTGTGTGTGTATGTGTTTCCATTTTAAATTGCCATAAAGATGAACTAAATCCAAATACTGGTGAAGCAGCTGGATTTTTCTTTTTGGACAAAGTAAGTCTTAGTCCTTAACAAGAAACTAGATTTGTATTTCCCAGCATGAGAAATGAGAAATGATTTGCTTGGCATAACACTCCATGTTAGGTTTCCTGAATCATATTAAGAATGAAATTGTTGTTCATTGATACCTTAAGATATAGTCCAATATAGGAAAAACAGTGTCTCCTTCACTTTTTCATGAATGCATTCAGTTATTTTCTTAACATCTGGAAGTCATTTATTTTGTTCTGAGACATCTGCAGGGGTTGTTTATGAATGATGGTTGTAGGGTAACTGGCAAATATGGAAAGACCTTGGGGGCTTAATCTTGGTTAAACTAGGCTTTACAGTGGATTGAAACAACTTAAACAGTTACATGACAAGTAGATGTAGACCCATTAATAATAACAATAATAACAACAACAAAATAGCAATGTTGTTCAATTTTTTTAGTTGTGTCCAACTCTTTGTGACCCCTTTTGGGATTTTCTGGGCAAAGAAACTGGATTGATTTGGCATTTTCTTTTCCAGTTAATTTTACAGATGAGGAAACTGAGGCAGACAGTGCTCTATGCACTGTGCCATCTAGCACATTTATATAATGCTTTTGAATCTTCACAGAGTATTTTGCTAAAATTGCCTCATTTGATATTCACAATAACCCTGGGAGGCTGATGCTATCATTATCACATTCATTTTAAAGATGAGGCAACTGAGACTCAGAGAGATTTAAATGACTTGTCCATGATTCCATAGCTAATGAATTGAGGCAATGCCATTTGAACCCAGGTTTCTTCTGAATCTAAGATTGACTTTCCATCATTGTACTACCTCTTCTGTGAGGAGACCAAATAAACAAATTTATTACATCATCCAAGTAAAACTGAATTTATTTTGCTAAAATAAAAGCTAAATTTCAAAGAAATTTCAAATTTTAAAGAATAATTTGTGGTACAGCTCTCTGAAAACAAACAAAACAAGTCCCCCAATTCAATAAACATTCATTATATATCTACTTAGTATAAGTCACTACTGGGTTGGTACTGGAAAAACAAAGATAGAAATAAAATAGTCCTTGTCCTGAGGCAGATAGGTGGTGTAGTGGATAGAGCAATGGCCCCGGAGTTGAGAAAAGGTGAGTTCAAAGTGGGTTTCAGACACTTAACACTTACTAGCTATATGATATTAGGTAAGTCACTTAATCCCTATTGCCTCGTAAAAATAAAAAATAAAAAAAATTTGTCCTTGCCCCCAAAGGAGCTTTCATTCTAGAGGAGACATGATACATACACAGATAAGTAAATGCAAAGTAAACAAGAAGAGATCAGTTTTCAAATACTGGGATATGTATCTCCATTGCCCAAAATATAACCTAGAACATAGCAGGCACTTAATAAATACTTTCTGGTCAAGTGAGCATTAAAAAAAATCCAGAGGGGAAAAACATGTTGACAATGAGGATGTCTAAGAAATGTTTCATATAGTTTCTGGGACCTGAATTGATCTATTATAGATGGTAAGCATTCTATGAGGTAGTGATGAAGAAGGAATATTTCTCCAAGTATGGAGAAGAGTTTTTGTTAAAAACAAAACAAAACAAAATAGAACTGAGAGATATTACGCTGTCTTACCCTAGAGGCACTAGACAGTCACTAACTTTTCGGAAGGGAGAAGTGACATAATCAGATGTACTTCAGGAACATTATTTTGACATGTTAATGGAAAATTGAAGAAGGTAGAGAGTAGAAGCCAGGAGGTCAGTTAGAATGCTATTGCAATAGTACAGATGAAAAGTGATAACGGTATGAAATAGTGTGGTAGTCTACCATGACTATGATGACTGCATGAGTCATGCTAGTAAAGAGGAGATGGACACATGAGATTTTGCTCTTAGTATACCTAAAAGATAGATGAATGTATGTATGTTTAAATGGGTTATTCACTGCTTCCTTGGCCTCTTGCAAATCAGAATGAATATCCATTTATCAATCATTCAAAATGTAAGGGCTTAATGAGCCTCATGCAGTGATGACGCTATGGAAGATACAGAGAAGTTTAAGACATTATCTTTAGCCTTAAGGAGACTGCAGTTGAGGGGGAAATCAGCAAATAGATTTTTAGAAAGAAGAATGAGGTAGTCAGTACTTTATTCCAGAAAGATTATTTTGGTAGCTATGAGGAAGAAGAAAGGAAAGAAGAAAAAAAGATTGCTGAAGGCTGAGGTGAATGTGGCATTTTCTTATAAAAAGACGATTAAGTTTACTGCATTGATTGGCTCTTCCTTTCACTAGAACACTTAAAAGCCATCAAAAGGTTATTAATTAGTCTAAGTTAAATATTATTCTATGGGAATATGGAGGTCTGAAGAGAGTGAGAGAGAAGGGGAATGGCTAGTGAGTGGTACAGTCAAAATATGCATTTTATTGAGTAAGTTTGTCATTTTATATAGATGCTATTGTTGGTATCCTAAAATAATTACAATAGTAACATCAAAAATCACTAATTATAGATTATCATAATAGATATAATAAAAATGAAAAAGTTTGAAATATTGCAAGAATTGCCAAAATGTGACATAGAAACATGGTGTGAACATATACTGTTGGAAATATGCCAATAGACTTGCTTGATGCAGTAATGTCACAAACCTTCAATTTGTAAATATATGTATATATATATATAATATCTACTATCACAATAAAGTGAAGTGCTATAAAATGAGGTCTGCCTGCATAATCTTGACTATTGGCACATTATATTTAGTTAATATTTCCATTTTCACAGTCAATGTTTTTTTGAAGCTTGCCTCAGCTTTTTTTTTTTAAATCAAGAGCTACTTTATATATATATAAAGTTTGATTCTGAAGGTCAATCTCTTTGAATCTTTCTGGTTTAAATTTCAAGACCTTTAAAATTCTTCTTCAGAACTGTTTCCAAAAGGCCAAAGTCACCTAGTGGAAAGAATGGAGATATGACTAACCACATAGTTATCTTGGCTTCAATTTCAATTAGCATTGAAAAAAAAAAGTTTTACTGATACTTAAAATCGTTCCTTTGTTGTTCTATGTATTTTTAAAAATTTATTTAGAAGCATTATTCTGAGAAGGGGCTCATAGGTTTCATTAGACTGCTGAAGAGGTCCATGATACAGAAAATTAAGAAACCCTGTTGTAAAAGAGATAGAGAAACACTAAAGATCCATCAGCAGAGAAATGACAACATCATCAGTACAGTCCTTCCCTCTCTCAACCCCCCACACCTCGTGTATTAGAAGGATGTAATGTTTTTCCTTTGTACTTCAGGCTACCCTGGTCAACAGTATCTGAAGGCCAGGTACATGAGACTTTCACTTTCCTCCAATGTTTCTTTTTCCCAATCAAAAAATTATTTTTTTAAACATTCTTTTCTTTTTAAATTTCAAGTTCCAGATTCTCTTTCTCCTTCCCATCCTTTCCCCACTCACATAGAAGGCAAATGGTATATCAATTATATATATAATATCATGTAAAAATATTTCCATATTAGTCATATTGCAAAAAAAAGCAGAAGTAAAAAAATGAAGAAAGCAATAGTTATACTTTAATTTGCACTCAGAGTTCATCATTCCTTTCTCTGTAAATGGATAACTTTTTTTTTAAAGCAAGAGTTCTTTGAAATTGTCTCAGATCTTTGTATTGATCAGAGTAGTCCAGTCTTTCATAGCTGATAATCAATACAACATTGCAGTTACTATATAATAATCTTTTTCTTCTAAATTCATTTTGCATTAGTTCATATAAGTCCTTGCCATATTTTTTTGAACTACAACCTTTCTCTTTTCTTATAATGCAATGATATCCCGCAATTTATTCATCCATTTTCCAATTGACCAGCATGTTGTCAATTTCCAATTCTTTGCTATCACGAAAAGAGCTGTTAAACTGTTTTTGTACATATAGGTTCTTTTCCTTTTTCTTTCATCTCTTTGGGCTACAGACCTAATGGTGATATCACTGAATCAAAAAGTATGCAGCCTTTTGGACTTAGTTCCAAGGCTATTCTCCAGAATAGTTGAACCAGTTTACTATGTCAACAATTAGTTTCAGTCATTTTTCAGTTGTTTTTGACCCCTTCTCCAGCTCATTTTACAGGTGAGGAAACTCAGGCAAAAAGGGTTAAGTGATCTGCTTAAATTTGAAGTCAGGAAGAGGAGTCTTCCTGACTGCAGGATTGGAATTCTATCTGTACCAGCTAGTTTCCCAATAATTCTTTAATATACCTATTTTTTTCTCACTCCTGCCATCATTTGTCATTTCTTATAGGTATGAGGTGATATCTCAGTGTGATTTTAATTTGCCTTTTTCTAATTAATAATATTTAGAATATTTTTATATGACTATAGATAGCTTTGATTTCTTCTTCAGAAAACTGCCTTCTTTAACCATTTATCAGTTGGGGAATGACTTATTTTTATAAATTTAACTCTTTTATATTCATATATATTTGAGAAATGAACCCTTCAACAGAGAAATTTTCTGTAAAAGTTTTTTATTTTATTTCATTGTCTATGGTATCTTTTAGCAAAATGTAGTTTCCTTTTTATTTAGGCCCATTTTTACTTTTGCTTTGATTGAGATCATGATTGCTACTTCTACCTTTTTTACTTCAGCTGAAGCATAATAGTTTCTGCTTTTATTTTAACACTACGTTTGACTTTTTTTTTTCAGGTGTGTCTCCTGTACATAATATGTTATTGGATTTTGATTTCAAATCTATTTTGCTATCTGCTTCCAGATAGCAGTTCATTCCATTCATGTTCACAATTGTGGTTACTATGTATTTCTCTCTGTCCCATTTTCTTCTATTTATCATTCTCTCTCTCTTTTTATCCTGTCCCTCCTCAAAAATCTATTTTGTTTCTGACCATTACCTTCCTTAATATGCCCTCCTTTTTAATCACCTCTCCTTGACTACATATTTCTTATTCTTTCTCCCTTCTATGCCCTTATTGGGTAAGATAGATCTCTATACTCAACTATGTGCATTTATATTCTTTCTCTTTGAACCAGTTCTGATGAGAGTGAAATTCAAACATTGCCTTCCACTCTACCCCTCACATTTCCACTTCCACTATAAAAGTTTCCTACTTTAACTCTTTTATATGAGAAAAAATTTCCTCTTTTTCTTCTCCCTTTCCCTTTCTTCTAGTGCATTTCTCTTTCTCATCCCAACAATTTTTTTGAGATCATTCCAACATAATTGACTCATACTCATGTCTTCTACCTAGGTAGACTCCTAACTACCCTAATAATGATAAAGTTTTTAGGAGGTATAGCCTATATAGGAATACAATTTAACATCACGTAATCCTTTATGATTGCTTTTTCATTTATGCCTTTTTATTCATTTCTTGAATCTTCTTTTTGAATGACAGTCAATTTTTAATTCATCTCTAGTCTTTTCATCAAGATTGCTTAGAAGTCCTCTATATTTCATTAAATACTCATTTTTCTCATGAAGGTTTATATTCAGTTTTTCTGGGTAGATTAATCCTAGCTCCTTTGCTTTTTTGATTATTATATTCCAAACCCTCTTTTCTTATAATGTGGATGCTGCTAAATCTTGTGTGATTCTGACTATGGCTCCCTGGTATTTGAATGGTTTCTTTATGGCTGCTTATAATATTTTCTCTTTGACTAAGGAACTCTGCGATATAGCTACAATTTTCCTGGGAGTTTTCATTTGGGTATTTTATTCAAGAGATGATCAGTGGATTGTTCAATTCGTATTTTACCCTTTATATTTAAGATTTTGGGGCAGTTTTTCTTATTAATTTCTTGTAATATGATGTCTAAGCTCTTTTTCTAATCATGACTTTCAGGTAGCTTAATAATTCTTAAATTATCTCTCCTTGATCTAATTTCCAGGTTAGTTGTTTTTCCAATAAGATATTTCACATTCTTTTGATGTTGTTATATTATTTTTTAAGTCCCTGGCTTAAGGAACTTATGACTTTGTCATATTATTTTTTAAGTCCCTAGTCTTTAGCTCCCATTCCCCAATTATAATTTTAAAGGAATTCTTTTCTTCACTGAGCTTTGGTGACACTTTTTCAATTTCCTAATGACTCTCATTTCTTTTCCCTATTTTTCATATATCATTCATTTCTTTCTTAAACTTTTCTAGAATTCTAGATTGTCTTGAGTCCAATCAATACTTTTCTCTGAGGTATTGTTTATAACTAGTTCACATTTTTGTCTTCTTGTAAGTTTATATAGAAATTTTCTCTATCGCCATAGTAGATTTTTTATACTCGGTTCTTTTTTTGTTGTTCACCTATTTTTCTAGCCTATTTATTTACTTTGAAGTTAATGTTAAAGTTGGGTTCTGCTCACCTAGTGGTGCAAAGGTACTGTGCCAAGCTTTAGAGTTTTTCATGTTGTTGTTTTCAGAGTTGCAAATTTTTGATGCTTTCAAGGTGGCATAATACTGAGAGAGGTGTAGTTATTGCTTTCCTGGTCTGTGCTCTGGTCTTTACCCAGGAAGGACCTATACTCCTTTGAAGCCACAAATACTAGTACTCCTCTTGGCCCTTGAGATAAAACAAAACAAGCCAATACTTTGACCATGTCTAATAATAGAGGTAGCATTCTGTACTAGTAGTTGACTACTTCCCTTTCAAGGGGAAGGAAAGATATTTCATCATACCCTTTAAATTCCTTTTCATCTTATATTAATAAAAGTTTCATTATCTTTTACTGTTTTCATTTTTGTGTTCATTAGTCTCCACTTACTTTTGGGCCCAACTTCATAAGAATGGCAAAAAGGAGTATTATTGTATTATAAGAAATGATGAATATTTGAAGGGATGCATATCAATTGGGAACTGGCTGAACAATTTGTGATATAGAATTGTGATGAAATACTATAGTGCTATAAGAAATGACGAACAGGTTGATTTCAGAAAACCTAGAGAGACATGAACTGATGCAAAGTGAAATGAATAAACCAGGAGAACATTGTAAGATGCTCAACTGCTATTCTCAGCAATACAATGATCCAAGACAACTATGAAGAACTTATGATGAAAAATACTGCTCATCCCCAGAGGAAAAAAAAACTGAAGGAGTCTGAATACAGATTGAAGTATACTTTTTTAACTTCATTTTTCTTGGAGTCTTATTTTCTTTCACAACATGACTAATATGGAAATATGTTTTGCATGACTACACATGTATAACCAAATCAAATTGCTTGCCTTCTTAGTGAGAAGGAGGTGGGGTGGGAAAAAGAAAATTTGGAACTCAATTTTAGAAGCAAATGATGAAAATTGTTTTCACGTGAAATTGGTGAAAGATTAAAAAAAACTAAAATAAGTTTAAAAATGAAAAAAAAAGATGGAAGTGATAAACATAGAAAGCTCTATATAAACTTATACTAAAGGAACTAAACAGAGCCAATAAAATAATACTATAGTATAACTAAAATAGTAACTACTATAATGTAAATGGAAAAAAATAACCACACACACAAGCAAAATCAAAAGTGAATATTAGAAAATTATAAGGAACAAATATGACTTGTAAGACCTAAAAGGCACAGTGGATAGAGAACAATAGCCCTGAAGTCAGGAGGACTTGAGTTCAAATCTGGTCTCAGACACTTAACAATAATTAGGTGTGTGATCCTAGACAAGTCACTTAACCCCAATTGCCTCACAAAAAAAAAGTTAAAAAAAAAAAAGAAGAAAGATGAGAGGATTTTTTCCACCCACCATTTGCTGAGATAAGAGATCTACATGTCTTACACATTGCACATGGTTTCAGACTTTTTCAACATATGGACTGATTGTGCTGATTTTTTTTTATCTTAAAAATAACATGTATTTTATGGAATGGCTCTTTGGGAAAAGGAGTGAGATGAATACAGAGGGAAACTATGATGATAATAAAAAGTTAACAATAATTTTTTAAAAGGTATAATGGAAAAAAGACACAAGTTTGGGACCTCAAAATACTAGCTGTGACACATTAGCTATTAGAGCTTGGGTAAATCATTGAAGCTTGCTCAGCCTTATTTTTTTATGTATTATAGAGAAAATGTTTTGTAAACCTAAAGAGAACTATTACCAATATAAGACAATTCTTATCTGGGACTTGTAGAAGTGGCTTCCCCATGACTAGCCTGCTTACCTTCTGGAGAGTAATTCTGTTGTCATTCATCTCTTGCCTTTTCTAAAGAATTTTCATGTTGCAATTATATTGATATCTTCTCTAAATGCCAGATGTAAGAATTAAGATCACAGTTTGAGAGCTAAAAGGGATGTCAGAGGTCAACTAAATTTTTGAGTATTGATTATTATGGCTGTTTAATGGTACAATGGTTAGAGTGTTGAAGCTGGATTCAGGAAGACCTGAGTTCAAATTCTACTTCCACCACTTACTAACTATATGACCTTGAACAAGTTAACAACTCAGTCTCAGTGTCCCAGTCTGCAAAATGGAGATAATAATGGCTATTGTAAGAATTAAGCAAAAAACCTTAAAATGCTGTATAAGTTATTCATATTATTCTTTTAGTGTTGCTCACCACCCCACCTCAGACTATTTTCATGGGAGAGGGATGCTAATATTTTATGAGCCCCAAATTCCACTGATGAAAGTGAGGGGTCAGGTAGTATAATCTGTGGGGTAGAATAATGCTAGTGCCTTTTCTCTATTGATTATCTTCAGTTTATCACGCATAAATTTATCTTTCATTCATGCATAGTTTTTCCCTTAAGAATAGGTATTGTCTTATCTTTCTTAGTATCCCCTGTACTTAGCACAGTGCTTGGCACATGGTAGCTACTTAGTAAGTACTAGTTGACTGTCTGAGTAGACTTGAGGATCAGGAGCCAGGAGGCAGGCTTGACTTTCCCACCATCTTATTGACAATTCACCCTGTGAGGAAGTTGCTCAGTCTCCCTCAGCATCAATTTTTCAGCCTATAAAATGGAACTGATCCTATTTTACTTAGTCTAATTTAGAAAAACAAGGTAATGCATGATAAATTAATTGAATTTCTTTGGGGAAATGATACATCCTTCCAATGTCAGGGAATTGGGGCTTTTAGTTCCCCTTTTTATGTATTATCTTCCCTTATTAAAAGGTAAACTTCTTAAGAGGAGGAACTTTGGTGGTTTACTTGTTTGTATCCCCAGCATTTAGCACAATGTCTAGCACATAGTGGACAACTAAGTGGTGCAGAGTAATGGGCTTGCAATCAGGAAGATTCATCTTCCTTATTTCCTTAACCCTGTTTGCTTCAGTTTCCTCATCTGTAAAATGAGCCGAAGAAGGAAATGGAAAGTCATTCCAGTAGCTTTGCTAAGAAAACCTCAAATGGAGTTGTGAAGAGTTAGACACAACTGAAATAACTGAACAACTTGGACACAGTACTTGGTGAATGCTTATTGACAGTTTATGAAAATGTATTGCAAGAACTGTTCCTTTTAAATTGAATTTTACTGATCTCATTATCATCTGGCATTTGTGTCTTTTAAATACTCCCCTTATTTTAGGAGGATAAATGTAGCTGCTTATCCACAGAATTTCCTTCCTTTTACCCTCTAGTAGAAAACTGAAAATAGAGATTCAGAAGGGTCCAAAGAGTCAAAACAGAATCTAAGTTCTCTGAAAGGAGGATCAGGTTTTCATTTTTCTCTCTCCTCTTGTTTCTTAGTACCTATTCCATATATGCATATTTATTAATTTGATTCCCTTAACTCTGGGCAGCTGAATGGTGCAGTGAATAGAGCACCAAGCCTGGAATCAAGAAGGCCTGAGTTCGAATGTGTCCTCAGATACTTACTAGCTGTGTGACCCTGGGCAAATCAGCTAACCTGCTCGCTTCAGTTTCCCTATCTGTAAAATAAGCTAGAGAAGGAAATGGCAAACCGCTCCAGTAATCTTTGCTAAGAAAACCCTCCAAAGGAATCTTGAAAAGTTGTGCATGTCTTAAAAAAAAAATGACTGAGCAACAACACAGCAATGACTTTCCTTAACTTTGCAGCTGAAGAAAATAGAGGTCCAAATCTGAGCACCTTGCCTAAAGTCACATAGATAGTAAATTGTGGCTGCAGGATTTGAATGCATATCTCTTCACGCCAAATCTAGTGTTCATCTCACTGCAGGCACTTTGCATTTCCAAGGACAGCAAACTCTAAAGATTTTGTTTTAAGTATCGACTAACCATACACGAGTTTGGAATTTTTAATGCAACTGTGAATCAGAGATATCTAAAGTAGGCAGCTGCTTTTATCATTCACAATCAGAGGCTCTAGATGTATTAGCTCTTACTTGGTGCAAAAATGAGGAATAGTATGCATCTTAATGGAACTTCTCCATTAAAAGATTTTGGAAATAATATATGAAATTAATGATTTGCAAGAATAGTTTTAAACACTTGAAAACACAGCTAACCTATAGACCTTCCATGTACCACAAAGAAATTCATTCTCTGGCTAAAAATGAATCCCCAAATTGGTTTTGATTTTTGTTTAAAATTCAAATGTCTGACGGTCCCAAATTGAACAAATGATATTTAAAAAAATATCAGCCTCTAACATCTGCAGATTATGATTTGCATTTTGAAATTGGCTGCTTGAATTGAACAAGGATGAACACTGTCAGTCTTCTTTCATTCACTCGTTTTATTTAATGAAATGCTAGAGGTCAACCCTTTGTCCTTAAATTAGTTACTTTAAAAATCTTTTTTGTACTTTTCAGCTTGTTATGATGTCTTCCAAGCAGAAGAAAAGGTTGCCATTAATTATGTCTTTGTTGAATATGGATATCTATTCATAGTTAGTTGAACAGTTTCAAACAAAATTAGCATTGAACAATCTCAGGCCAGCTTTAGGTTGGTTATCAAGAATTTTTTTTTTTTTTTTTTTTTTTTTTTTTGCTAAGAGAATGCTCTTCGGCAAGTGTGCATTATCTAATATATTCAGCTTTCAGTTGCTAATTTTTTTTTCCCCCGATGAAGATGGGCTTAATTGAGGTTGTGCTTTTAAGTTTGTAGAGCTCTTCAGCATCTCATACAAAAGCATCTAGAGGCCTTTCATTTGTCTTGAGTATGTTTTAGATGTACAAATATTATTTACTTTAAACTCCAAATCAAAAGGTGCACTATAACTGTTTTAAATGAAACATTATTCAGGACTGAAACATATATGTAAATTCAAAGCTGGACTTTTTTTTTTCATTATCTCCTAATTTATGTGAAGGAAACTCTATTAACAAATTTTAGGATAAATAATGTAGGAGCAGTTTAACAGCTCTTCTTAAACTAGCACTTAATAAAGGAATTCATTCTTGGCCTTCGAAAGCCAAGTCTCATATACCTATCTTACAGCTGAGCTAGGAAGACAGTTTCATGTTTTAGCCTCAGCTAAATGTCTTGGTGAGTAAAGCAAGGTAAGATATATCGCTTCATTCCTTAGGATGTTAGAAATATAATGCAGTGAAATTCATCAGCAAAATGGATATGTTGTTTTTATATGTAAGGTTTATTAGGGTTACAGTGCTGCCTGTAAACATAGGAAATGCAAGCTAATAATATTATCTCTAGTATTAAGCAATTCCTAATTCATAAGAATACTGGTCAAAGAACAATGACAAAAACACTGGTGCAAAGAACTTAGATCTTGGAATATAGCTGGAGGGAGGAGGAGAAAGCCCCTTTGTGCTTATTATAGTTAGTACATTGGAAATAGCAGTATCAGAGGCAGCATGAAAGTCAGAAGTATGGGATTTTTCTTTTTTAAGAAAAACAAACTGCTAGACTAATATCAATTAGAAGGAAAAAATACAGAGGCACTCAGAAGCAGACAAGTGTTCCCTTTTTGTGAAAATATAATGGAGACGAGGTTTTTCTTTTCCCAATAAAATTGTATTTGTTTTATAATTTTGATTCTCTTTTTTTTTTGCCCCCTTCCATTTCCTTTCCAGAATTCTCATTCAGAGTCTCCTGTTGTTTAGCATTCCTAGAGATGAGGCTATAACCTTGCACAGCTTTTAGGAGTAATTTTTCATTATAAATGGGAGCTCATAGTAACATTGTAAAGTAAGGACTCTAGGTCTCTCTGATTATCTTGGTATCTCCTTGAATGAAACCTCTGAGAAACATGAAAGAGGCAGCTCTTTGGCATGAAGAAATTCTTTATTTGCCTATAATTATTTATTAAAATGGATTAAAGGCATGGGGGGAAAATCACTACTGTCTGGGTTAAGAATAGCATAGTGACAGTACATATAATGTGTTTAGGGAGGAGGGAGATTAACATGATGGCCAAGAAAATGTTAAGTACATGTGTTCCCCAAATCTGACATTTACATTGTTTCCATGTAAATATAAAAAGAAATAATATATACATATAGTGTATGTGAATACATACACACACATAAACACACAGACATTTGTTGTGTTTAGCAGCTCAAGTCCTGCTAATGAAAATACAAGTAACAAAAATGATTTATAAATAGGATAAAATGGAATGAATGAATTTTTTTTGAGGGGTGGGATGGAATGGTGGATTTGAGGAGGAAATGAAAGCCGACAGACCTTGTTTAGATGAGTCTAATTCAGCTATTTATGCCCAAATTGGAGAGGCAATTTCTAACACAATTGCTTCTATGTTTAGTGGAGATGGATCTTACCGCCTCCTTTAGTGGTTTGAAGAATTTTATAAACTTAACATACCATCGGACCATCTTTGGGGTCAACTTCCCACTTGTGCCTTTAGCTCTTGAGCTCGTACTTTTATGGCGCCTTCCAATATATAGGATTTATCTTCAGTTCTGAGAAGAGCTTTTAAACTTAATCCCGCACTGGAGTACTAATTTGATTCCTCAGCCTTAAAACAGGACTTGTGATTCACTTCCACCAGATGCAATAGATTTATTTGGTCTGCCCTCTCAATAAATGTAGGTTTTCTGTTGATTTTTTGGGGGGGAGGGGAAGAGGGGCAGTGTGTGTGTGTGTGTGTGTGAGAGAGAGAGAGAGAGAGAGAAATGAATCTCAGTTACAAAAGTGTGACATTATTAAAGTATTAGAAAGCTTTTCTTTTCCTCAAGTCTAGAAATAAGATTACTTTAAGGACAATAATCACCTTGAAATGATATCTATAATCAATTTCCTTAAAGCATTTTGAAGCCCAATACAGTAAAAATAAAACTACAGTCTCTGAAAATGAGAGATTTTCAGATAATACAAATGCATTGTAGCCTGATTTCCGGTTTCCTTATTTTGGCTTATCACATAATATTTGAGTTATATAATGTGCTTTAAAAATATTAGAAAAAATCACTTTTTAAAAATGTGGATTCTGTCACTATATGTTGCCATGATTATGTTGTGTAGCTGGGAGTTTTCAATTCTTAAAAAAAAGCTTTAAAATGTTATGCATTTTATTGTTGTATTTGGAAAGGATTTGTGGAAGGGGAAGAAAAGGGTGGTAGGTTGTTTAACATAACATTCAGGGGTTTTCTTCCCCTTTCCCAGCTACACAGTAAATGTCAAAATAATGTTTTAGGTATAGAGTATCCTGGAATTCTATTCAGTCATGCAGATATTTCTAAGCCCTGCATTATGTTTGATGCAGCTAATGATAATAAAATGTATTGGCAAACCTGTATTTTTATTTTGTCAAGCACTACAGATTTGCAAAAGATATCAAGTGAAAAAAATAAAAATTTAGCAATCACTCTTGCTTAAATATTAAATTTTCCAAAAAGATCTCTCTCTTTGACTCTGTCTCTGTGTGTCTATCTGTCTGTCTAACTCTGTTTCTGTCTCTTTCTGTCTCTCTCTCTCCCCTCTCTTCTCCCTATTCATATCTGAAGGAATGTTCTGCATTTGTGAGTGGCTTTGGTTTTTTCTGAAACATATATCATCCCGTCGGGCTATAATATTATTAGTGAAAATATGTTTATGGGTGAATAGAAAGAAAAGAGATGCCCCATGTCATAATTTGGGAAATAGAAGGTACTTATAAAAATATACAGCTGGAAATATTGTCATTCTCAGGGTTTTTTTCTTTGGCAGCTTATTGCTGTAGGAACAATTTTCATTAACTTTACTAACATTGTACTTCTGTTTATCTGCCTACTACCATCTTAACAAAGTAAATCATTATAGTCCTTCCAGTGTTTCTCCCTACTGTTACTTTCCATCCCCCCTCACCCTCCCAGCCCCAACATTTGTTATACCATAAACAGGGGAACATTCTGTAATAGTGTAATGGCATAAATTGATTTTTTCCCAGAATGATTTAGGGAAGCCTAGAATCCATTTTTTAGTTTGTTGTTTAGACTCAAGCAGGCATAAAATCTCGACCATCTATTTATCATGTAGTTATTTTAATGTAAACATTTGTCCATTTAGATGAAGTGTTTTCATTATTAAGCTAATTTCCACATGTTTCAGATAGACTGATGAGTTCGAAGCCGAGCACTTGCTGATGAGAAACCAAATTCTGTCCCAGCTCAGCCTGCTGTCAGATATGTCTTCATTAGTTTTTGTCATTCACCGATGGCAAATGCTGTCTAAATGAGATGACGATCAGGTCCGCCTTGATAACTTGCCTTATCTCATTAGTTTTCACATCAAAGTTAATCAGCAATGTGAATTGTAATTGCTAGAAGAGACAATGCAATAGATCACTGGGCGCTTTTTTTCTCTATGGCATCTTGAAACATCAGCAGGCTGGTGTGAGTAGATAGGCTCGGAGAGAAAATGATGTGGAAGGCATAATAAGCAAGCTGCTCGGAATTAATGAGCTTACCCAATAAGAAAAGAATAGCCAATCAATGTGAGTTGGGCAAATATAATTTAGAAATAATTGCTTGATTGGTTGCCTATAGTGGACTGATTTGGCCACACACAAGGATTAAGAATTAAGATGTCAAGGCAAAAAATCATTTGGCAACTGAGGGCATGTAATTTTTTGTTCCCTTTCCTTTATGCCTGAAAGAGATGGGTGTTTGATAGGTTATACCCCCAGAATGAAAACATGAGATAGACACACACTCTTTCTGTTTCTATTTCCTTTACAATGCAGCCTCATTTACTGTGATACTTCAGGACCGGGAGGCAGCAAGAAATGTATTAAAAACCAAAATGAAGTTTCCATTAATAGACATCATCTCCAGAGGTCCCGGAAGTTGTACGGCGACATCCACAAGGTGTTTATATTTGGAAATATTTGGAGGGATGCTTAAGCGACAGCTACAAAATGCGGCAACTGTTTGCTCTAAGCCTGAAGAGTTCTTACATTCTCCATGCTTCTGAGGCCCCCTTCCCCACAGCTATTCCCCAATTAGTAAAGAAGCCTTTCTCTATTCTTCTATCTAAACTATTGGGAAGGCTCAGCCAGAAGGTAAATTTGCTTTGATCTACATTACACCTAATTGAGTCACCAGCAATGTCTCTATCCCAACATCCAGAAATGTGAAAATGTTAGATTATTTCACTGGGGATTAAACCTAATTTTCGCGTGTTCTGCATTAACCTATTAGGCGGACTCATCTGCATTGCTAATGTGGCTCAGGCAGCTGTCACTGCTAAAGAAAAACATGATCACGCAATCCTTGAATGAATGATTCCAGCTCTGATTAGTGCTAGTGAAGTTAGCTGAGCCCTAGTGATAAGGAAGGAAAATTCCCAGGTTGCCAATAGCTTTGAAAATTATCAGACTGTGGGCAAAAATGTACCTCATGACTCACAGGCTTCAGTCCAAATGCGGAGTTGAGTGACATTATTTAAGACTGTTGAAGGCCATCTATGGGGGCTAACTCAAATTGTCACTTGCATAAATGTTGGTGTTTATTTTAAGGGACTAATATAATGGATGCAGATTTAAATGCTAATATAAGCCAGCCAGACACATAAAATTGTGGGGCTTTAACTTTTGTGTCTTTTATTAACACATATTACACTGTAATGTTTTTTAGATGAATTGGAGAAATCAGAAGGATGCTTGCCACGCTAAGCATTTGATAAGGATGACTTTTTCAAGACTTCGGGTTTCTCGAAGATGCTCAGATCATGTTTACACTTTTGCTCATCTTTCGTCAGGTTTCAAAAAATAAAATGAAATAAAAAAATCCAGGGATGGGAGGTAAATTCAGCAGCCATTGGCTAAAACCCTGTTTTTCTGTATTTAATTGTAATGCTCTATTTGGGTATTTGTGCTCGTCCTGGGGCTTTGTTCACGTTGAGACAGGCAGTAATCTCAAGCCTTTACTTACTTCTTCCCATCTATCTGATTTAAATAGTGAAAAGGCAACAATAACACATCCCCTTGAGATGTAAAAAATTTAGGAATGAGTTAGGCTGCCCTGCAGTAGAGCTAGGAGCCAATTTAATCCGATTAGTTCCTTCCAACAATGGACCTTCCTCACCCATTGTGGACAGAAGCCTTTACTTTATTTGTTTCTATTAGCCAAGCAAGGAGAGTTATCAGAAAAGTGGAATTTTGTCCCATCAGATTGCCCAGACAATCAACAAAAACAAATTGAGAAAATAGTCTAATGTGTCAATATTTATCTTCTGGCCCTAATTGTCTGCAAAGAGGACTTGTGGAGTGTGCAAAGTTTACTGCACGGGTTTATCTTTAGCTCTTGATTCTCTCCATTGTAGAGTTATAGTAGCAGCTACTCACATGTAATGATGTTTAAGAAGGGCAATAGCAGTTGCAGCATAATAGAAGCTTTTTAAAGAGGGAGAAAGCTTGGATTTGCAGACAACTAGAATACATGATTGACAAGGCAGCGGGAATAGGAAAAAATGGCTTTAAATTGAAATCCATATATCTTTAACAGTAATTTGTGACTGAGTCACAAATGTATAAGAGAAGTAGACCAGAAGAATCTTGTTTGTGCATCTTCTTTTAAGACCATACCCATCCTTTTTTTTTAGCAACTTTTCCTCTCTCTCTCCACAGCCTTTCATTTCTGGATCCCACTCCTTGCAGATACTTAAGTCAGGTGATGGAAATAATCATCAACAGAAGCTTCCATCATTTTTGAGGTGTCACACACAAGCAACTTATCTGACCTGGGGGAGATTACTGTTAACAGGGCCCCTTTTCCCCATGTCCAGCTCAAAGACAACCTCTTGACTAGAGCCTCGAGATGAGTTGTAGTTCCCAATTCAGGCTGAGAAGATAGCAATTGGATTCTAATCTGTTAGAGCCATCCACCCTGCATTGGGCCATAGAAACACAGCAGTAATTCTCTGGAGTTCAACCCTAACTCAACCTATCATTGAAAGTTAATGTTTTCCTTCCCTGGTTAGATCAGATAGCATTTTAGGAAACCTATAGTATCACAGTACCTATGTGGGAATGTTAACAAACCTATGGGTGGTGAATTCATGATCTTATCTTTTAGTAAATTAAATCTGTCTTCCCTGTGAACATCCGAGTTTTTAGAAAGCCTGATCATTTTTTTAAAAATCTCTCTGAATTACAGACCACTTTTTCTCAGATAATTTTCTTTGTAGAATTTATACCCGTTCTGCTGGCCTCTCCTCCTTTGATTATGCCATATGTCGTCATTATGCTACAGAAGGTTTTTTTTTTTCTTCTTCCAATGGCTTCTTAGGGAAACATATTTTAATATTTGAGGGTCATCATCACCAGTCAGAAGTAACAGACTGCCCAAGAGGTCTCTAGTGCTAAATTCCATAGCAGAACAGTAGCAAAAGCTAGATATATTGGAGGGGACCAAGAAACCCCTGACCATCTTCATTTTATTGAGGAAGAAGAATAAAATGACAGTCCTTGCCTTGTTTTTGTTAACCTAGAGAAGAATTTTTATTGTTGTTTCTAATTTCTTTGTTTACAGAGAAAAATACATCAACGTGTACATTAAAATCTTACTCTTTACAGAAACATAACTAAGGGGAAGAAACTCTGACCCCCACAAAAACATCTAAATATGAATTCCAGGGATAAAGGGATGAAGTGCAGTAGAGACTGCCACTTATCTGGAAGCTTTCAATCTCTTGAACAGTCTCTTCTTCTTGAAGACTAGTAGGTCATGGTATACTAATGGGTTTTAAATCTGGGAAGAATCCATCTCCTTTACAGATAAGGAAAGGAAAACCCAGAGAGGTTAATTGATTTGCTCATGGCCACACAGCAAATAAAGATTCAAACTTCAAGGTTTCAGCCCTTTCCATTCTTCCACACTGCCTCACCATGAACCTATGAAAGAATTAACCTTTATACTTTCATTGTTTTTACTTTGTGTCATATAATTTTAACTTTTTTAGTATCATATTTGCAGCACAATAAATAGAGAACAAGTCCTGAAATCAAGAAGCTATAGATTCAAGTCTTGTCTCATATATACAGGCTGTATAGCCCCAGACAAGTCATTTAACTTCTGAGTTTTCTGAGTGAAAATTCTCTAAATTATAAATTACAAAGAGAGTGCCAATCTGTCTTTGTAAAAAGAGTTTCCTCATTCAAATATTGCTGACAGCAATGCTTTTTCATTGCATACATGACTAGTCCTTTTCCATAGAAAAATGTAAGAGACTTGGGCAGAGTTTGGGAATACCTTAGAAAATACAGGAAGGGGAGTTGGGAACTTGAATTGAAACAAGATTAGGCATTTATTACATTCAAGAAAAATCATTCATGTTGGTTCAATAAAAGAACTGAAAAACCCAAGGCAGAGTTAGTTAGGGCAATGAGAATTTAATCTCATGGCATAGAAATTTAGAGGGCACTAACAGTTTTCATTATCCTTCAGCAAGTAGAAACAACAGTTTACTCCAGCTTACTCTCTTACCCAATAACCTTTTCTGTATTTCATCATCTCTACAACTGGGGATTTAATGTTGCCAGTTCTCTCTCTCTCTCTCTCTCTCTCTCTCTCTCTCTCTCTCTCTCTCT
>JAJPUD010001718.1:155520-239553 GCA_023553655.1 Myrmecobius fasciatus | reverse complement strand
TTCCTTCCTTCCTTCCTTCCTTCCTTCCTTCCTTCCTTCCTTCCTTCCTTCCTTCCTTCCTTCCTTCCTTCCTTCCTTCTTTCCTTCTTTCCTTCCTTCTGTCTTTTCTTATAACTAACATCAATACAGGGCTTTAACTGTATTATTTTATTGGATCTTTATAACAAGCCTTCCTGAAAGATATCATAGGCATTACTAACTCTTTTCCCCATTTTACAGATGGGGACAGTGAGGTTCAGAGAAGCTAACTGACTTATCCAAAGTCACAAAGTTAATAAATGTCAAGGACAATATTTAAATACAGAACATTCTATCCACTGTTACATTGCCTAAATAAAAAGAAGGAAGGAGATTGCTAGGCCCTTAAATAATGCAACATTTGAATTTGTACTGTTACTACATATCCCAGAATGTGGGCCAGACTGCTTTTTGGTTTGAAATCTAGTTAGTAATTAGTTATTTAGTTAGTTATGTGGTTTGTTTTGCCTATGACTGAATCTTATTAGGAAATGAGAGCTGAATGTGAAATATTATGTGGATATGAGCAAGAAGTGCTGGGATTGTTCCTGATTCTCTTACCCCTTTATTGTAACTTCATTATCTTTCTCCAGGATGGTGTATATGGTTTTGTTGACTCTGCTCGTTTCATTTCATACTCTGTTTTGTAAAACTTTCCATATTTCTCTGGATTCATCACATATTATTTGCACACCACAACTTAACGCTTCCTCAATGAAAGAGAACTTCCTTTTCTCCCTGCCCCTGGTTCTCCTACCCTCCCTCTCCCCTCATCAGACTTTAAAAATTAATCCAAAATGAACTGGTGACTATGGGAGCTCACACACTATGTAATTACACACACACACACACAAATATATACATACATGTGCACATATATATGTTTATATATACATATACATGTATTTAACAAAATATACTGATACAAGATATATTTTAATTTAATAATATACTTATTAAGCACCTATCAGGTGTCATTGATCTCTTTCCAAAGTGGAGGACAACTAACAACAAAAATTATGTGATGGGCTCTATGCTACATCTTAATAACAGCTTGTGCTTCCATAGTACCTACCATTTTAAAACACATTTTCCTCACAACACCTTGGAAATGGGTAGTATAAGAATTATCTCCATTTTACCCTGAATTTTAAATTGCAGCAGGAAGAAAAGAAGGAAGAAGGGAAAGGGAAAGAAGGAAAGATGGAAGGGGAACAAAGGAAGGAAGGAAGGAAGGAAGGAACAAAGGAAAGAAGGAAAGAAGCAAGCAAGAATGGAAGGAAGGAAAGAAGGAAGGAAGGAAGAGAGGGAGGGAGGAAGGAAGGAAGGGAGGAAGGAAGGAAGGAAGGAAAGAAAAAAGGAAGGAAGAAAAAAGAAGAGAGGAAGGAAGGAAGGGAAGAAAAAAGGAAGGAAGGAAGGAAGAGAGAGAGAGGAAGAGAGAAAGGAAGGAAGGAAGAAAAGGAGGGAGGGAGAGTTTAGAAGATGTGTGCATTTTGTTTCTGTGTATCCTCCCTTCCCTCCTTGTTCATTCTTCATTTGGAAGGACCAGTGACATTTCCTGTGTGGATTTGCAAGTGAGTTGGATGTAAGTGAAATAGAATTGCATTGTCATCAACCCCACTCTCTCTTCCCATCAGAGTTTAGTGGCAGGACAAAAGTCGGGGATCACTGCCTATGGCCCATAATATGTCCTTGGTGTCTGGGGAGGCTCCAGTTGCCTTCCCAGATTGTTCCCATCCATCCAGAATGGAAGCCTTCACATGCTTGGGATTGACACTCCCTGACTTACTGAGTGGTTTGAAGCTTGTTGGTGACTTATAACCTGGTATAGCCCATCCGCCATGACAGTTTTACCATAGTATGGCTTAACTACAAGCCCCTGATAAGTCACTCAGATTTATCCCACCTTAGTTTACCTACCTCCACAGTGGCCTATATGACTTCTTTCTCCTTCCCCATCTAGAAAGCATGGGTTAATGAAGCATGACCATTCTATGTTTCTCAAGTCATTTCCAGGCATTTTTCTTAAAGGATGTCCAGTTAAGAAAAGGAATTGTGTCAAAATCTTTCAAGTATAGTGGTCTCTTGTGACATAAAACTGCTGTACTGGGAAGAAAAATGGATGCATAAGGTTTTCTGTAAATATCTGCTAAAATAATGAGTCCAATATAAACATTAAAAGTTTAGAAAAATAGTATATGGATTTGAAAGAGTGTCTAGGGGATTTTGGTTCCATAAACATAATGTTTTTGGCAGCCTGGGAGAGCTGTAATCCTGTTCCCATAAATTTCATGTTATTTAAAGAGGAACTGGGCCTATTTTCCTCCAGCCAGATAAGAAGCATCCTTGCATCATGAATAAACTCCAAAGCTTATGTGAAAATTCATTTGGCTTTATCACGGAAATTTTCCCATTTCAGCCCTGCGTACAATAGAAATGGCTTTCTTTTAACTGTTTTCAGGATACCACATTTAAGACAATGTTACAAAATAAAAAGGGTCACTTCAGCACAGCTGAGAATGCATAGTGGAAATACTGGGGCCCCCAGCTACGGGAGGTGACATACGGCTGAAACCCAAGCATATGCAGCAGACTTTCCAGTTCCCAGGCACCTACATGGTGCGGCACACAATGCTACTTGTTTTCTGGTCCCTCATTAAAAGACTGAGCCCTGGGAAATATAGGGCTAGCTGAATGAAAGGATAGGGCTCTCTCTGTTGATGTTAACTAAAGGTCCATTTCTTCTTAGTGAAACCAAAAAGTGACAGAAGAATATCAGAGGAGAATTTTTCTATCCCTACCCCCACTCTCAATCTCACTGTCTCTGTCTTTCTGTTTGTCTCTGTCTTTCACTGTGTCTGCCTTTCTCTCTTTCTATCTCTCTGCGTCTGTCTCTGTCTGTCTCTGTCTGTCTCTCTCTGTCTCTCTCTGTCTGTCTCTATCTCTCTTAAAGAATAATAGACCAGAGAGACTAAGAGGTTTTAAGCCTGGATTGTAATAAATAGGCTGGAGAAATAACAAAAATACTAAACATGGGTCAGAAAACCAAGATTCTAGTTCTAACCATATACTTAAAATGTGAAGAGCTAAACGCATCTTTCTCTTTTCCTCTCTCCAAAAGAATATAAGCCCTGCCCTCCCATAACACTAAAGTTATATTTGATGTCTCTTTTCCTTTTTCCTCCGCCACATCCAACTGCCAAGTGATATCAGTGCTAACACTAGAATATATTTCCTATCTGTCTCTTCTAAATTTCTACTGCAGTTACTCTGCTTCAAGTATAGATAATTTCTCCCTGGTCTTCTTGCTTCCTACTTCCCCCATCCATCCTTCCTGTTGTTGCCTAAGTAGTCTTACTGTGTTTTTCTTGTCACTTCCAAGCTCAAAAACCTTTGGTGATTCTTTTTTTTTTTTCTTTTTGCTGAGGCAATTGAGGTTAAGTGAGTTGCCCAGGGTCACACAGCTAGGGAATGTTAAGTGTCTGAGACCACATTTGAACTCAGGTCCTCCTGACTTCAGGGCTGGTGCTCTATCCACTGCCCACCTAGCTGCCCCTTGGTGATTCTTTCTTGCTAAATACCTCTGATAAGAAGGAAAATCTATCCTAGTGGACCTAGGAGTGACAATAGTCACCTGTTCTTCTGGGATCTCTGATATAGCCTATTATTGAAGTGTATTAAGTTCCCTAGGTTTGCTGAGGAAATGTTGTCATATACACAATAGATAATCTGCTTAGTTGAATAGCCTTTGCTCCTGGGGCTGATGGACTTGCTCCAGTCATGAGAAGCATGACTTTGGCCAGTAGTACTGGAAAGACTGGCTATTTGGTGCCCAATCTTTAAGGCATTCTCTGACTTGTCCTTTCTTTTAGGTCATATAGAGCAAAGCTTCTTAAACTATGGGTTGTTACCCCCTATGGGGTCACATAACTGAATATGGGAGAGTAGAATTATGATTTATTATCAGTAAGTGTTTCATTTGTATACCTATTTTATATACCTATATACCTTGGGTCACATAAAAATGTCTCTAGCAAAAAAGGGCTCACCAGGAGAAAAAATTTAAGTTCTAATATAGAGCATACATGGATATTTATTCAACACAGTGGGACTTCCATTAGATTGGAAGTTCTTTTATTAAATTGAAAGCTCCTTGAGACCAAGGACTATCTTTTGTCCCTTTTTGTAAATATCTGAGGTCAAGTTTGAACTCAGGCCTTCCAAACTCCAGGCCCAGCACTCTATCCACTAAGCTACCTAGCTGCCTTCATGTTCTAGCATATAATAGGTGCTTAATAAATGATTGAAGAGATATAGTACACAAAGGCAAAAGTTTTCTAACTGACTTTAGGGCAGAAAAACTAATGGCTTAGGGAATTCTAAGCCAGAAGTGAGTTAGGATATAAAAGAAACAGTCTTTTGCTCAATTTTATTTTTCCTTTCTGTTGATAAGACAGAAAAGCTGTGAGTTTAAAAGTGAAGAAAAAGGTCCTAGTTGGTTGGCACATGTCTGTGATCAAATGTGGTCTCTATTTTCTTTTGTGTTTATTTTTTCTTGACCATTGAGCATCCTCAGATGAAAATGTCTAGGCAACTGATGTACAAGTTTGGGAGATTCTGAGGTCAGAACTATAAGAAATTCTAATGGTCACAGCAGAGTCCACTGGAACAATAATAGTTGAAGAGAGAGTTAACCTCTGCAGGTGAATAGGGAAGAAAGTTACCCCAGGATGTAGCATAGACCCTACTCAGATCCTCACAGAGAGCTACATATAAGAGGAAGTTCAAAAGAATTTCATAAAGGGAGAAGAGAATTTCTAGAACTGTAATGTGGAGATAGCCCTCTATTACAGTGTGATTATTATTATACTTAAGGTTTGAATCCATTCTTCCCAAAGAATTTGTGCACACAAGAGAAGATTATGCCCTTTGTTTGGAGAGAGAATTTTGTAACAACTTTTTGTTATACTTTCTCTGTAAGTCCCTTTTCTAAAAGCTATTCAAGTTCTACTGGTTTTAGGAAATCTTTACTCTATTTATTAGTTGTAAAAAGAAAGGGAGGAAGGAAACAATTATGTGCTTGGCTCTCCACTAAGCACTTTACAAATATTATCTCATTCGTTCTTTCCTACCCTAGTAGGTAGGTACCATTACTATCCCCACTTTGCAGTTGAGGAAACTGAGGTAATCAACTGGTGAGTTGATTGCGTAAGATCACACAACTATTAGGTGTGTGAGACCAAATTTGAATTCAGGTTTTTCTGACTCTAAGCTTCACATTGAATCCACTGAGCCCCATCGCTATCTTTTAATTGTAAAGGAAATCCAGTCTTCAAGGAGACAAAGTTCTCTCTAATTCAAGGAACTCCATGAAAAGTGTGAGCTGCTTCAGGATTTATGGTTAAGATCCCAAAGTAACTGAGTGGTATAGAATACTGATACATAGAACACTGCATATTATTAAACCTGGGCTTCCCAAACATGGCCTTAGGCTAATGGGATGGAGCTTCAGAACAAACACTGTACCAGAAATACAACCTGGGCTATATCTCTCACCACTCTAAATAATTGCTCCCTTATCACAGATTTAGCCCTTATTATGAAATTGACCCTTTACAATCATGGAAGGTACCAAATACCAGATGCCTGGGGGAGGGAACCTTCCTATGGTTTAGTGAGTAGAAGGCAAAAAAAAGAAACACAGAGACACACTAAGATCAGAGAAAATTTTGGGTAAATCTAGACAATATCTTATTTCTACTCTGCAACAGCCAAACTTATCCAAATGCATTAAGATTGTGGCCAGTTCAAAAAACAAACAGCAACCATTAATGATCTCTTTTCCATCTTCTTAAATGCTCTAGCTAATGGCACATTTGTATTCTGCTGAAATGATGGCACACAGTTTATGATTTATTTCACCTGGTCCTTTGTTTCTACATGACTTTTGGTCCAAAAAAATATGACCCTTTCTAAGAATACTCCTTCCTTTCTTCTCCTCCTTGGGATGAGGATTGTGATTTGGTTTTTCTACATGTTTCTGAGGGGAACTAACTCCTAGAGCTAGCAATCATTTCCCAATGGATCTCCTCACTTTATTAACAAGATATCCTAAACTGTCATGGCCATGCCAAAGAGATTGGTACCCTTCTTGTATTACCTTCTTATAAGGATTTATCTGTTAAAGTAGAATCAAGGGGTTGAAGCATCATCCCTATGACTCAAGTTCAGAGAAAATTATATTCACCTGAGCTCCAAATGAGGCAGAGGTTCTACTGTCCTAACCATTACAGCCAGAATATTAGTGCTGGTAATCTTTTGTTGACCGAACTCCTGCCACATCAATCCTATTTCCAGAGGGCTGTCTTCACTTGTGAACACTTAGAAATAATTTCCTAAGAAGTCTAAATCAATTAGGAATTGTGTCTACTCTGTTAAAAAAGAAAGTCTACTCTGGTTAAAAAAGAAATACTCTTTTGAATATAATAAAGGAGAAAGAAAACTTTTGACATTTTCTTGGAACATTTTCCTTGCAACTCTTATTGGCTCCACAGTTTCTGGAGAACTATTTCATCTTGCAACTTTCCATTGTGAATGAAAACTGGATTTGGAGCAAAAAGACCACAGTTCAAATCTGAATGCTCATTACTTGTATAATCTTGGGCAAATACATAACTTTTCTTAATTTTGATTTCATCCTCCCTAAATAAGGGGGTTGGACTTGATAATCCTTCAGTGGTCTTCTCTTCCTTCCTAAAGGCTCTACCTTATAGTTAAAGTATTCTAAGAGTACTAGACAAAATGAGTAAGCATGTCATACTAGAAATGTGCTGAGGCAAAACTCATAATAACAACCATTAGAGATCCATGAACTATAAAACCCAGTTTCACATCTTTAGAGTTCAGCTGCCACCTCTGTGGCTCAGTATATTCTTTCTTATCTAAAAATAGGAAGAAATAATAGAATATAATGTGCTGTTTTTCTTTTCTTCCTCTTTTACTCTTAAAATTTATTTTATGGGATGGTTCTTTGGGAGGAGGAGAGAAATTTGGATAATGTAAAAACAAAAGATATCAATAAATTTCTTTTAAAATATAATATGCAATATTGGAGAATAATTAACATACCTGCAAATCAACTCAATCCAATTATCAGAAAATACTTCCTAATAATGTGATCAGAAACTCAAAACCTTTTCCTTGGAGGTTGTAAGTAAAAATTAAACAAGCACATAGTATCTTATAGAAGGAATTTGTCCCAGAAGCTAGAGTCTTTTGGTTTATCAAACATCAGATTGCTGTGGTCATTTACTACTATGTCTTGCGTGTCTATTTCCCTGATCTACTATGCTATTTCTCAGTAAGTGCCAGATAGTTTTGATTATTATCACTTTATTATATAGTTTGAGATCTGGTATGGCTAGTCTATATTCTTTTGCATTTTAAAAAAATAATCCCCTTGATGTTCTTAAGCTTTGGTTCTTTCAGTCAAATTTTGTCATCATTTTTTCCTAGCTCCGGAAAATAATTTTTGGTGGTTTGATTGGGATGTCACTGAATAAGTAAATTAATGTAAGTAGAATTGTCATTTATTAAATTGGCTCAGTTTACTTATGAACAATTTATATTTTCCCAATTGTTTAGAATTGACTTTGTGTGAAAAGCATTTTATTGTTGTGTTTATATAATTCCTGGGTCTGTCTTGGAAGCTAACTCTTGAATTCTTAATATTATCTTCAATCACTTTAAAAGGAATATCTCTCTTGCTGCTGGGCTTTTTGGCAATTTATACCAATGTTAATAATTTATGCAGGCTTATTTCAGATCCTGAAATTTTGCTAAAGGTGTGCTCATTATTTAAAGCAGTTTTTAGTTGATTCTCTAGGATTCTTTAAGCATATCATCATATCATCTGCAAAGAGTGATAGATTTATTTCCTCATTGCTTATTCTAAATCCTTCCATTTCTTCTCTTATTGTTACAACTAAAATTTCTAGCACACTATTGTATAATAATGGTGATAATGGCCATTCTTGCTTTATCTCTGATCTTATTGGGAAAATTTCTGTCTACATTACAAATAATGCTTGTTGGTAGTTTTAGATAGATACTACTCATTTAAAGGAAATCTCCATTTATTTTTATACTCTCCATTATTATTATTATTTTTTTTTGCTGAGGCAATTGGGGTTAAGTGACTTGCCCAGGGTCACACAGCTAGGAAGTGTCTGAGACCAGATTTGAACTCAGGTCCTCCTGACTTCAGAGCTGGTGCTCTAACCACTGCGCCACCTAGCTGCCCCTATACTCTCCATTATTTTTAACAGGAATGTTTATTGTATTTTCTCAAAAGTTTTTTCTGCAACCATAGAGATGATCATATGATTTCTGTTTGTTTTCTTATTGTTCAATTATGCTGACAGTTTTCCTAATATTGAACCAGGCCTGAATTCTTGCTATAAATCCCACCTACTCACAGTGTATGAGCTTTGTGATGTATTGTTGGAATCTCCTTGTTGGTATTAAAATTTTTTTGCATCTATTCATTAAGGAAATTAGTGTATGATTTTCTTTCTTTGTTTTAGCTCTTTCTGGTTTAGGTGTGTCACAAAAGGAATTTGGTAGGATTACTTCACCTATTTTTTTTTCCAAATAATTTATATAATACTGGAATTAATTGTTTTTTAAATGTTTGGTGGAGTTCATTTGTGAAGCCATCTGGTCCTAGAGATTTTTTGGTAGGGAATTCATCAATAACTTGTTCAATTAATTTTTCTAAAATGGTATTATTTAAGTATTCTATTTCCTTTTTCATTAATCTGGGCAATTTACACTTGTGTCATCAATTTCACTTGGGTTGTCAGATTTATTGGTATATAAATAAGTAAAATAGTTCATAATAATTGCTTTAATTTCCTTTTCATTGGTTTTAAATTCATCTTTTTTCATTTTTGATACTCGTAATTTGGTTTCCTTCTTTTTAAAAGCAAATTAACCAATAGTTTATTTGTTGTTTTTTTTTTTAATAAAACCAGATCCAAATTTTATTTATTAGCTCAATAGCTTTCTTACTTTCAATGTAATACATATTAACTTTGATTTTTAGGATTTCCAATTATTTGTTTAATTGGGAATTTGTAATTTGTTCTCTTTCTAGTTTTTTAGTTGCATGCCCAATTCATTGATCTGCTCTTTATTTTATTGATGCAAAAGTTTAAAGATTTAAAATTTCCCCTAAGTACTGCTTTGGCAGAATTCTATGAATTTTGATATGTTGTCTTATCGTTGCTATTCTCTTTAATGAAATTATTATTTCTATGATTTATTCTTTAAATCACTCAGTCTTTGGGATTAGATTATTTAGTCCTAGGATGACCAGTTATATATGACTACTATTCCCAGAAGTGTAATGCTCCATGACTACTCTGAAGGACTTATGATGAAAAATCCCATCCATACCCACAGAAGAAACTGATTGTAGCTGAATACAGATTGAATCATACTCTCTTTCTCTCTCTTTTTTAAACTTTATTTTTCTTGAGCATTTTTTAATTAGGATGGGAAATCTATGTTTTCTTTCAAAACATGATTTATATGGAAATATTTTTTGTATAACTTCAAATGTGATTTTTTAAAATGGAAATTGAGGTGGGGATAAGGGAGAAAATTTGAAAGTCAAAAGTTAAAAAAACAAATGTAAAAAATTTGACTAAAGAAAGTATTAAATAAGGAAGAAAAAATAAATAATAAAAATGTTGTACAATATGAAGTGCTTTGAACACATGAGAATCATAGATTTATACCTAAAAGTTCCCCAAGAGACTATCTAATTCAATGCCTTCACTTCACAGATGAAGAAACTGAAATGCAGAGTAAAAGCAGGTAGGTGGTATAGTAGATGGAGTTTGGGATATGAAGACAGGAAGACTTGAGTTCAAATTCAGCCTCAGAAGCTTACTAGCTATGTGATCCTGGGCAAATTATGTAATCTCTATTTTCCTCAGTTTCCCCAATTATAAAATGGGGATAATTCCTAATTCCCAGGGTTGTTGTAATGATTAAATGAGATAATATTTATAAAGTTCCAGCCGAGCATTTGGCACATAATAGGTGCTTATAACAAATTCTTATTCCATGCTACTTCAAGATTACAGGAGTGGTAAGAATCATTAACCTGTATCTTTGTTGTATCACAGAAAGTGATATTACTAAAGTTGGAACCTTCCCTCATCCGGGTATATGAGTTTTCTGAAAATTTGAGAACTAGTGCTCACATGTAAAAAAAAAATTGATCTTGCTGCATAATTTTTCTTATTCACTTAAAATTAAATATTTTGCTATTAAAAAAGAATTGAATATTAGACCATTTGGCATATAGATGTAGTATTGATATTACTTCATTGTCTATGGTTTCTTTCAGTAAAGTGTTGTTTCCTTTCTTATTTCTTGTAACCAGATCTATTTTAGCTTTTGCTTTGAGTGAGATCATTATTGTTCACTCCCTTTTTTAAAACTTCAGTTGAAGCATAATAGATTTTGCTCCAGTCACTTGCTTTTACTCTGTGCATCTCTGCTTCAAGTGTGTTTCCTATAAACTACATATATAGATAGAATATAAAATACATACATCCTTTTTTTCAGTCCCTTTCCCATTATATATATGCTATATATATATATATATATATATATATATATCTTATATTTGAAAATCTGATTTTTTTTTTTGTTCAGCCCTGGTCTTTTCATCAGGAATGCTTGAAAGTTCTCTTATTTTATTGAGAGACCATTTTCTCCCTGAAGAATTATGTTCAGCTTCATTGGGTAGGTGATTTTTGGTTGTAATTCTAGCTCCTTTGCTTTCCAGAATATCTATCCCATGCCTCCCAATCCTTTAATGTAGAAGCTGCTAAATCCTATGAAATTCTGATTGTGACTTCATGATATTTGGATTATTTCTTTCTGGATGCTTACAATATTTACTCCTTGACCTGGGTGTTTTGGAATTTGGTTATAATGTTCCCGAGAGTTTTCATTTTGTTATTTCTTTCAGGTGGTGATGGGTAGATTTTTTTCAATGTCTATCTTATCCTCTGTTCTGGAATATCAAGACACTTTTCCTTGATAATTTCTGATATTCAGTAAATTGTTCAGTCCTTATTTTAAATCATGTTTTTAGCTAGTCCAATAATTCTTTTTTTAAAAAATTGGTTATAACTAGGTAAATTTCTTTTTTTTCCTAAAACTATTTCATTTTCCCAAATATGTAGATTTCAATATTGACTTTTGCAAAATCCTTGTATTCCAAAATTTTCTCCCAAGACAGCAAGCAATCTGATATTGGTTAAACATGTGCAATTCTTCTAAACATATTTCCATATTCATCATGCTGTACAAGAAAAAAAAAAAACAAGTTAAAAGAGGAAAAACCACGAGAAAGAAAGAAAAACAAGAAAAGAGAATATACTATGATTTAATCCACATCCAATTTCCATTGTTCTCTCTCTAGATGTGGATGACACTTTCTATTTCAAGTCTATTAGTGCAATAATTCTAAAATTGTCTCTCCTGGATCTGTTTTCCATGTTAGCTGTTTTTTTGTGTTTTTTGTGTTTTGTTTTGTTTTGTTTTTTTATCTTTTTAATCTTGTTTGATTTATTCTTGATGTCTCATGAAGTTATTAGCTTCCACTTGTTCAATTCTAATTTTTAGGAGTTATTTTCTTTTTAAAAATATTTATTTAAAACTAAATACAAAACAAGAAAAAACAAAATGTAAAGAAAAGACATAACAAAGAAAATAATTTTTTAAAAATTGTCTTGTTCCTTACAAAACATTAGGGAAAATTCAGAATATTTAACAATAAATTTGCATTTCAAGAAAGTATAGATAACAATAAAAACATTATATTTGTGTGTCCACTTTTGCTTTGCTTTCTTATAGGTAATTCTTTTGTTCTCTATTGTGCATTTTTTAAACTTTATTTTCTAATGCCTCTGTGTCTATTCTTCCTCTGTACCTCATTTGTATAACATAATTACTATTTTAACCTTTTCCGTGGTAGTTGTTTTGCCTTTTAGAGTCAGATTATATTCAATTCTGCCCCAATTTTTATTTTGAGGTACCCAATTGCTGATGTCAATATTAAAAATATGGCATACACTTCCATGCAAAACAAAACAAAACAAAACAAAAACAATTTGTCCATGTTGAGTTCCTTAAAATTGATCTTTGATATTGGCTCTTATATGTTAAATTTTCTGTTGAGTTTGGGTTTGGTTGAAAGAAAGTCTTAAAAATCTACAAGTTGGTTGAATATCCATTTTTTCCCATTCAATATTATGAATTTTTTTTACTGGATATGATATTTTTGGTCACAAATTTACTTCTTTTGTTTGCTGGTATACATGATTCCGGGACCTGGGGTCTTTTATTGTAGCTGCTGATAAATCCTGTGCAATTCTAATTGCAGCTTCAGCTTATTCCAGTTGTTTTTTCTTGTTTCTTGAAAATTTTTCTCCTTCAGCTGAAGGTTTCAAAATTTGGTAATAATATTTCTATGAATTTTCCATAAAAAATCTGAGGTGGTTATTGGTGGATTTTTTTTCTGTTTCTACTTTCTCCTCATGTTCTATCACTCAAGGATAATTTTCTTGGATTATTTCTTGCATTATTGTATCTAGGCTCTTTTTTTGGCATTAACTTTCAGGTAGTCCTATGATTTCTATATTTTCTCTTCTTGATCTGTTCTCAAGATCTGTTGTTTTTCTTATGTTTCATATTCAGTTTTATTTTTTCATTCTTCATATTGTTTTATTATTTCTTGGTCTCATAAGTTTCCTGGCTTTCCCTTGCCCAATTCTAATTTTCAAAGATTATTTTCATCTTTAAGACTCTGTATCTCCTTTTCTAGTTGATTAACTTTTTTTCCATAATCTTGTTTTTCTTGGATAATTTTTATGTTATTTTTTAGTTTTCCCTTACTTTCATTTGATGTATAAATTATTTTTTGAGTTCTTCTATAAATTCTCTCTGGGCAAGGAGCCATTTAATGTTACTCTTTTGAGGTAGAAGAAGCTTTTTTAAACTTCAATGTTCTCTAGAGATGAACCCAAGTCTTTCCTATTCCCATAGTAAGTTTCTATGGTTGGGTTCTTTCTTCTTTGCTGGGTCATTTTTTTTTAAATGAGAAGTATTAGTTAAGCACCCCTAATCATGGTGATTCTAGCTTCACTTCAGTTCTTCCCACTGATCGGGAACCCCAAACCAAAAACTCATTAGTCCTGCAAGTGCCCGTAGTTAGCAGGGTCCCTTCTCCATCACTTTTGCACTCATTAGTTGTGCTGGTTCTTTCTCACCCAAGGCCACATCTCTGCAGCACAGCTGAGTCTGGGGTTCCTTATCAGCTGAGTTTTCCTGAAAACTTTCCAGATTCATAACCCTGCACTGTAGGAGATGAAAGTTTCTGTGGTTCCTGCTGAAGCTTCAGCCAAATCCAACTAGCCCCAGGACTCCCCACTTGGTGTTTCTATGAAGCTAGCCTAGAGATGTTTGCACTTCATACAGATTAATCCCTGGCCTGGAGTCTTCACATCTTGTTGAGTTGTGCCAGGTGGACCCCTGTTCTTCTCCAAGTCTTCTTGATTTTTTACTAACCTATGTTTGCCCTGAGTTGCAAATGTGTTCTGTTTGTGAGGTAAATCTAGAGAGCTTGAAATTTACTGACATACTCTGCCATTTCCCCATAATACTCCCCTTTAGTAATTTTTGTACATCTTTTTTTCCCATTTTTTGTGCTGTCTTAATCAAGATGTTGACTCATTTTTCATCATTGTCTTTGATCACTTTCATTTCTTTTCTCAATTTTTCCTCTTTCTTTTATATTTGATTTTTAAAAATACTTTTTGAGCAGTTCCAAGAGTTCTTTTTGGATCTGAGACATTTTGACATTATTTTCCTCTTCTAAGTTTGTGTTTTGATCTTCTATGTCACCATTACAACTTTCTGTGGTCAACTTCTTATCATAGGCTGGAGCCTGTTCCATTACTTTTAAAATTGAGCTCTGCTTCTGGGATGGAGAGGGCATTGTTCCAAGCTTCTTGTGACAGATGCTTCAGGCCTTGGCTGCATGTCTGGTACTGCACAGCTGCTTCAAGGGAACCTGGCCACTTGCCTGTTGCTGCCCTGGGTGTATCTCTCTCATTTTCTCTATTTCTGCCTCTCTCTGTCTCTGTCTGTCTTTCCCCAGATACACACATTTTTACATATTTTTGAGCTGGTAGAGTACCATGTTCATATATAAGGGAGAAGAAATCAGGACTGTCATCAAGATGAAATTTGCTTTTTTCCCTTCTACTTATTGCTCCCTGTTCTTTTTAGGGCCAAGCAGAATGAGATTCATTTCATTTTCACAAAACAATCCTTCAAAAACTAGAAGATAATTATGATGTTCCATCCAAGTCTTCTCTTTTCAGACTAAGCAGCCCTAATTCCTTCAGTTGATCCTCTGATGGCACCATCTCAAGGTCCTTTACCATCCTTAGTACCATTCTATGGCAGTGTTTAATTTATCTCTCTTTCTTAAACCATGATACCAAGAACTAAGTACAATACTCCAGAAGTGGTCAGACCATTGCAAATTACAAGGAGCCAATCACTGTCTTATTCCCAAATGCTATGTCTCTCTTAATGTCTGTTGTTATTGTTGTTTAGTTTCAGTCCTGTTTGACTCTTCATAATCCCATTTTGGGGGTTTTCATGATAAAGATACTAGAGAGAGTTGCCATTTCTTTCCCCAACTCACTTTATAGATGAGGAAACTGAGGCAAATAGAATTAAGTGATTTGCCCAGATTCAGGCAGCTAGTAAGTGTCTGAGGCCAAATTTGAATTCAGGTCTTCCTGACTGTAGGTCTGGTGCTCTATCCATTGTGTCACATAGCTGTCCTCCAAATATAGTCACCATCAAATTCATTCAATATTTCAAGTCATCACCCCTGCTCTAACTTCACTTTCCTCCCTCTCCATCTCAAGCAACCAGTTTAACAATGTACTAGTAACCAGTAATTAGTTTAACTATGTGCTGTCCCCTATACTCAAACTCCTTTCTCCCCTCTTTCCTTTTAATTTCTAAGTATAATTTGTCTAACTCCAATACTTTTTACACCCACCATCTTCCTTCTCTGATCTTAAATTACTGAACAGGGCTGGAGGAAGTTACACAACGATGCTGTCTAGGTTTGTTATAAATTTATGTTACATAATTTCCCCTGAACCCTTGATACATCAATACAAGAATTTTATTTTTCCCTATTGTACTCACCATGGAGGCTATTCCAAACCTTCTCTTTTCCTTTAAGTTTTCCTCTCACTCTCAGAAGAGTCCCTAGCCTTATACTTTATTGAGGAAAAAGGTAATTTTCATAAGCTCCCTCTTGTCTCCTATATCTCAAAATCCCTTAATGAGGGATTTTATCAATAAGGATTAATAAATCCTTATTCTATCCTTATTTGCTCTGGTCTCTGATTAAAATATGGTCCTTTCCCTCACCAAGACCAACCCTCCCCCCTCCTTTGCTAGATCATCATTCAAATTCTGAGCCCACTCTCATTGTAGTTGTAGCTTATTGGTCCTTTCCTTTCTATGTCCTCACTCCCTCTCTTGGTAATCTAATTAGGTCCCATGAATTAAATTATCATCACTATTCAGATGATTACCATAGCTATATATGATCTCTCTCCTGAGTTCCCCTAATGCTTATTGGGCATTTCCAAGTGGTGTAGGTATCTTAATGTTCAAAACCAAGCACATTATCTTTTCAAAGAAACTATTCACTTTTCCCAATTTCCCTATTTGTATTAAGGACACCATTATCCTTCTATTTGTGGCAGATAAGGGCCTGACCTAGAGTCAACAAGATTCATCTTCTTGAATTCAAAACTGGTCTCAGATATTTACTATGTGACTGTAAGCAAGTCACTTAACACTATTTGTCTCAGTTTTCTCATCTGTGAAATGATGTGGAGAAGGAAACGGCAAATCACTCTAGAATCTTTACCAAGAAAACCCCCAAAAGAGTCGTCAAGAGCTTAATAGTACTGAAATGACTGAATAACAATAAAATCCTTCCAGTCAATTTATAACCTCAGGATCATATTAAAGTCTTAACTTTCCTTCCCCTTCCATATTTAATCAGCTCCCAAGTCTTATCAATTTTACCTCTATAACATCTCTTCTATCTATCGCCTTTACTCTGCTCACACCATAAACATCCCTAGTTCATATCCTTTATCAACTTTAACTTGAAATATTACAATAACCTTCTACTTGGAACCTTTGTAGCTAACTTCTCTCCTTTCCAAGTCATCCTCTAAAATAGATGCCAGATTGGTAACACTAAAGCAAAGATCTGAACAGGTTACTTTGCTACTCAAAATGCTCTAGCAGTTACAAATTGACAAAATTTCTGTTTGACTTTTAAAGCCTTTTACAATTTGGTTCCAATCTACCTTTCCTGACTTATTACACATTATTCTCTTTCACACACTCTATATTCCAACCATACTGATATACTTCTGATTTCTCTTCCCTGTGCCTTTAGGCTAGCTATCTTCTATGCCTAGAATGCATTCTATTCTCATCTCTGACTTTTAGAATTTCCAACTAGCCTTCAAGGATCAGTTCAAGAACCTATGAAAGGGCAATCCTAATCCTCCTAGTTGCTGGTACCCTTCTCACAAATTTCTTTGTCTTTATTTTGTACATATTTGGCATTTATTTGGTTGTTTTCATATTATTTTCCCCAAAAGAATTTAAGTTACATGAAAGAAAGGATTGTTTCTCTTTTGTTGCTTTTATATTATAAATGATCAGATAATGCCTGGCTCATAACTGGCAATTAACAAATATTTGCTGAAATAGTTAATTAAACTTGTCTCATATAGAGCTCATAGCTCAGAAAATCCTCAGATTCTGTTCAGAAAATTTTTAAAAAGCTAATGTTTAACTATTCTTCCCCTATTTTGTACTTAGATTGAGTTTTTTAATTGAAAAAGATTTTGCAATAGTCTTATTACATTTCACTTTCTGGATACTGAATTTGTCATCTAGTTTGTTATCTACCCCTTCCTACTTTGTGTCATTTTCAAATTTTATATGCTTTTATTCAAGTGATTGCTTAAGATCAAGGACAGGTCAATGGGACAAATTTAATAAGTACATCATTTAGGCATTTATCTAAGTTCTTGATAAATGTTATACAGCATGGGACTAGCATAGATTCTTGGGACAAATCAAAAGGACAAACCAACCTTCTTTTAATTTGACATGAAGGTATTAATGGCTACACTTTGATTCCAACCATTCTAACCATCTCTGGATATCTAACTATACAATGGTATAGTCCACATTTCTTCAGCTTTTCTGCAAAAATGACATTAGCTATTTTATCAAATATTTTGTTAAAATCTAGGCAAGCAAGATCTAAGGCATTTTGGTGAACCCTGCTAAAAAGAGAAATAAGTTTATTCTGTCCTATCATGGTCTTGATGAATCACAATAACTCTTTTTAATCACTGTTTTTTTCCCTAGATGGATCTTTTTAATAATATAGTATAGAATTTTCCAAGAATCCAAGTCAAATAATTCACAACGTCTTTTCTTTTTCTCAGCTTTTGAAAATTGGAATAGAATTTATACTTCCCCAATCCAGTGCTGCTCCTATTCCCTGAAATCTTTTAAATATTACTGAGAGCAGTTCAACAGCAATATCTACTACTCTTTCACTATTTGAGGATGCAGTTCATTTGGACTAGGTGACATGAATCCATCAAGGACAGTCAAGTGCTCTCTTATAATCTCCTTTTTTGTATTGAATACTGATTTTGCATTACCATTTTTTTTAGTCCAAAGGTCTGTATTCTTAGCAAATAAATAAAAGTAAAGTCAGAACTGAATAGCTTTCTTTTTCTTCTGATGTCAATGGTCATCACCAGTCCATTTACCTCAAGAACAATCCTATATCTTCTCTGATTCTCTTCCTCCCTCCAATATAGTTAAAGAAAAACAAAAACATCAAAAACCCATTTTGTCATCCTTAGGGGTTCTTACCAGCCTCGATTTATTCTTAATTTTACCCCTTCCAACATCATTTTACAATACCACATAATGCTTTTTTCTTCATTTTCTGTCCTTACTTATATCTTCTGTTCAGCTTTTTAAATTTTTATTTTTTATTTCAAAACTAAAAAAAAATTCCATAAATACAGAAAAATGCAAAAATAGAATTCTATATAAAACTCTGAATCTCTACTCCTTTACATATATATTTTTCAAAATCTAAATTTGTGGTTAGTTATTGGTATAACTACAGCTGTCTTTTCAAACAGTGTTCTTCTACTCCACTGATTTACATTGTTTCCTTTTTTGTTTCAGAATTGTACTCTTGAAAGATTCCCATCTCATTAAGAATGACCTCCACTACAGAAATATTTGAATCCTCTAAAATTTACTCTTCCCACATCTAGAGCATATGTTAGATTATGTCTGGATTTCTTTTCCATAGTCACAAACCTTTTCCCAAAGGTTCCCTTTTGTTCTTCCTTTTTGAAAGATATAATTCCCCTTTGTTACTACTTTATAATGTCTCTGTACTAAGTATGTGATGTATTTTCAAAATTCATCTATTTCCTTTTTCTATTCAGGTGGACTTTAGTATATTTCAATGACAAAATTACTTCTATTTTCTACTTCCATAGTGCTTCTTTTAAGAAAAGTTTTGGCTGCCTTTTTTTTAAAAGAAACATTTCATTATGCCTGATAACTTGACAAATGTAAAGGCAATTTTAAATTCTCTAGTAAAGATATATCAATCTATATTTTGAACATAGATGATGACTGATGATCTCAGTACTGCACTGTTATTTTTATGCACAGCATGAAACATAAAAAAAGACCCAGGGAAAAGGCCTCCAACATGTGGTAAGATCATCCATGAAAAATCCACAGCCAAACATGGACAAGAGATGCACCAAAAGGGAAGAAGGACTGTGTAGCTATCTGTCTATGGGAATATTCCTATCAATGGAATTACAAATTCATTGAAACATTGGGGAAAAAAACAAAACAAAACAAAAAAACCTTAGTTCGAGTTCTAGCTATGTCACCAATAATTTTGTTTTGTATGATCTGGGACAGTTTGTGTAACTATTCTGAACCTCAGTCTCTTTATATGACAAATATAAGGTGTTCCAGGAGTTTTAGTGCAGTTTAATGGCTAGTAAAGTTTAAAACTGCATTAAAACTTCTGGGATACTCTTTATTACAAGAATCTTTGCCTTATCTATTTCATGGGCTTACTTGAGGATCAAAGTAGTTAACATGTATAAAGCACATTATAAATTATGAAATGCTATAAAAATGCTAGCCTTTATTATTGTTGAATTAGGTTCTGAGGAACTCTAGTTTAAAAAACCTTGTGATACTGAGTTTTTTAAAAATCTGTAATTAAACCAGAAAAAGCAAGAATTTGTATTTAGTATATGACCTGGTTTAAGCTGTTATATACTTGAAAAACCATCACTGAAATTTTCTGTGTTTCATTGTCTAAACTGGGCTAATTAAAAATGAGAACAAGAATCTGATTTTAATGGGGTCAAAGATGATCAAATGGGTAATTTGCAAAGTGGAAATAAAAGATAGGGGATGAGGGGAGAGGTAGAAGAAAGGAACAAATCTGATAAGGTTCAGGTCATGTTGGACTTTCCAGAGAGAAGACTCACCAAAACAATTGCGAAAAGTCTTCACATTCATCTCAGAAGGGGGTCCTATGGCACAATCTCAACTGAATAAAATAGATTTCTAATGATGACTAACAAGATGTGAGAAATAAGGGGACTGTTGAAAAAAGATTAATGACATAAAGGGGGTAGCACTGGGGACATAGGTCAAAACAGGAAAAAGCAAATCCTTTTAATGGAAAACTCAGGCTCCTGAACTGTGCTTTTAAGTTTTCCTGAGTTCGACTCAGTTCAAATCCCATCTAAATGAAGAGACCTTTCCCAAGCCTTCCTTTGAGTGCTTTCTATCTACTTTGTATGTTTGATTGTTGATGTAATCTTTTTAAATGCAGTCTCTTCCATTAGAATAGAAGTCTTTGAGGGCAAGGACTTCCTTTTGATCATTCCTTGTAACTCCAACTCTTACCACAGTGGTACTTCGTAAATGTTCAGTGAATGTTGATTGACTTAAAGAGCATTGGAAAGAGCTGCAGAAATATTTTCCGAAGTATAACAAAAAAAAAAAAAATAGGAAGACTACTTCACATAACAAATGTAGAAAAATCTGTCAGAGACTGTAGCATATACTGCTAAACCCTTCCATTTTTCTCCTGTGTTGGATGAGTTTTTATTTCTTCTAACTAGAAAAATTCAAAAAAACAACTGAGCAGAAACCTAATAATTAGTCCGCAAAACTCTATTATAATTTGTTACCATCCTCTACTGAGGTGCTGAGTACCTATTGCTGGGGGAGAAGAATCTCCCTTGTGAATTGTGAATTGTGAAAATTCTCATTCAGTTTTCCTCATTTATTCCTTTTGTCACTGCACTTAACATTTCAGTAGTTTCCAACTTCCAATTCCATCAAGCCTAAACATCTGAGTTTGGTATTCCATTACCTGTCTTCAAAGTACCCAGTCTTATTCCCTACTCCTCCTCGACTAACACTCTTAAAAAACAATAAAAATCCTTATTGTTCCATGACCATATTATTGTTGCTAATCTTTCTGCCTTCACTCTTTATTTTGTCCTTTGAAATTTTCTTCTCTCCACTCTTCTTCTTTTCCTTCCCCTCTGTGTTCCTTCTCTTCTATCTTCTCATGTCCAATATCTTCCATGTTCAAAGCCTGGTTCAAATTCCATCTCTGACATGGAAGCTTCCTTAATGAGTTCTTTCTTTGACTCTATTAATTCACAAACCATAGCATAATAGTCTCAGGTACGTGATTTAATACTCAACCATATACTGTTTTCAAACTAAATTTTGTTTCATATAACCTGTATTCACCACTCTATTCTTCTTTCACTCAGATCCTCTTAGAAAGCTAATCTGTTTAACTTTTAAAATAGGAAAAAGTTCTGTTATATTATAAAAATTCTGATATTATATGCTGTATTCCACACTCATGATCCTTCACTTCTATAAAAAAAGTAGAAGACACATGGGTATCTTCACATAGCTTTCCTTTGAGATCAGACTTAGTCATAATTTCTCAGTTTTCAGTTTCAATACTCATGTTCTGTTAAGAGGCAATGAATTATAATGAATAAAGAGTTGGTTTCAGAATAGGAAAAGCCTAGGTTCAAATCCTAACTGACACATTTCCTGTGGTACTTTTGGCTTGTCATTTAATTTTACAGGGTACTATGGAAATCTTTAAGGCTACCAGTTGAAAAGGGAGTTGAATATTAGTTGAGGGAGATCCTTGATAGTATCATGGTTCAGGGTCCTGGAAGACTATATCAGCATAGTACAAGCTCTGGCAGGCTCCACCAAGTGGGAAAGAATGGACTTGGTGATGTGTTTCTATTTCCTCAGGATTTGGTCTAGCTCAGTTCAGAAAGCATCATTACCAGAAGTTTGGCCACCAAGTAGTGAATTTGGAGGTGTCAACTAACTGTGAAGTTTTTTTTTCTGAACATCCTTTTTACTGTCAACTGCACCACCTTTCTTAGTTAGAGTCACCTTTGAGTCAACATTCCTAAATTCCTCGCTGTGTTTTTCCCATGTATCTAACCAGATACGAAGACTTGTTGCTCTCCCCATACTATCTCTTGCATAGACCCTTTTTCTCCACTTATACATCAACCACCTTCTTTCATGCCCTCATCACCTCTTGTCTATATTGCTATAGCTTTCTACTTGATTTCCTTACCTCAAATCAACAAATCTATCCCACGACATTTATTATATACCTATTGTGTGTCAGATAACTTGCTAAGCACTGGAGATTTTATTTAAAAAGGCAAAAAAATCTCTGTTCTTTTAAATATTTAATTTAATTTTTATTTTAAATATTTAATTTTTAATTTTTAAAATTTTATTTAATTTTAAATTTATGGAATAAAACAAACATTTCAATAATAGCACAACAAAGTCTCTGTTCTTAAGGAGCTTACAGAAAATATCCTCTATAGAACTTCCTAAATGATTTTTCTAAGGAGCAGATCTGACATCATTTTGTACCCCACCAACCACACTTGATAAACTCCATAGTTCCCTCGAGGATCTTCCCTTTTGTCATTTAATGCTCTTTATAATCTGACCCTTTTCTATCTTTCCAGTTTTCTCCTCTAAATACGGTATGGCTCACCTAAGCCTGCGTATTGACATTATTCATATGCGTTCAATTTTCCATTCACAGGTTTTTGCTCCATCTGTCTTTTAATTTCCCTGGCTTCCATCAAGACTTAGTTTAAGCACCACATTCTGGAGGAGGCCTTGGCTAGTTCCCCTGGCTGCTAGTGTCTGCCTTACTAAGGCTACCTTGTACCGACTCTATATATCTGTATTTTCCTATTTATGTACTTCAATGTGAGTTCCTTGCAGGCAAAGACATTTAAACATTTTCACCATGTCCTTTGCGCTTAGCACCAGCCTGGTACATGACAAGAATTTAATATTTTTATTGATTGATTGTTTGGTCTTATGATGTACAATGGTGGAGCCATTCACATTTCAGACTCAAATTTCAGACTCAATAAATATTGAAGTAAATATGCCATTTATTCTTCTGCTGAAGCCCTAGTCTGATATGTTAAGTGGTGACTCTTGAGTTGTTAAAGACTGTATTAACAAAACATAAGCCTTGATGGGTCATTCCAACTGTAAAGACTTCCTAATATGGTAGACCATGTGCCTAAACTAGTTTAGCTAATTTGGAGAAGGCTCATTTTCATTTTGGCCACAGGATACTAATTTTTTGTTTTTGACTACAGTTACTCTGTTATTATCTATGTTAGCAGAAGAATCATAGTTTATAGATTAGGAATATCATAGACTTTGATCTGGAAGTGTCCTCTGAGGACCTAACCTCGTCCAAGCCCTACATTTACTTTGCAGAGGAAGAAGCTAAACCCAGAGGTCAAGTGACTAATTCAAGGTCACTTAGATACTAAATAGCAGAATCAAGATTTTAATGGTCCTCTAGTCACAAAACCATCATTTTACACCCACATTCATAATTACACAGTCTAAAATCTTTTATTATTATTTCATTAATTGATATAAATTTACTTGGTGCCTTTTACTGTGCCAGGTGCTGTGGACATAAAGACAAAATGAAACAGTCCTGATGTCAAGGAGTTTATGTTCTATTGATTAATCCATCGTGTACACAGATAAATAAATTTTGGATACATAAAAAAGCAATGCAAGGTAATTTCTGGGAAGAGGTGGGAGGAGCTGTTCTGGGATAAGTGGGGGATCAGGATAGATATCTCATAGGAGGTAGCACTTGAACTAAGTTTTAAAGAGAACTAGGGGTACCAAGAAGCAGGATAAGGAACAAGAGTATTTCAGATACTGAGTATAGCATGTCCAAAGACTTAGAGGCAAAATTTGAAATGTTGTGGATAAAGAATAGCAAGGAAATCAGTTTGGCTTGAGTAAAGGGTGTTTGAACGAAAATAATATTATTAGTCTAGGAAAGCAAACCAGAAGTATCCTGGTTTTAGCTGCCAAACAGAGAAGTTTGTATTTGATCTGAGATACTACTGGAACATTTTGAGTAAGAGACATATTCAGATCTATGCTTTAAGAATATCAATTTGGTAGCTATGAGAAGGTTCAGGGGAGAGGGGAGAGACTTGAGGTTGAGACACTAATTAGGAGGCTATTGTGATAGTATAGGTAAAAAGTGATGATGGCTTGAATTAAATTGATGAGTAGGGAAAAGGGATAGATGTGAGACTTATAGTTGCAGTACAATTGACAAAACTTGGCATTGGATAGGAATAAAGAGCGAGAATGAAGAATTGAAGGCAACCCTTAAACTACAAATCTGAGTGGCTGGAAGAATGGTGATGTCATAGATAGAAACAATGAAATTGGGAGGATTGAAAGTGTAGATGAAAAGATAATGAGTTCTGTTTTGGACATGTTGAGTTTGAGATGGCTAAGAGATCTTTAGTTATAAATTTCTAACAAGCAGATTGGTATGAAACACTAAACTCAGGAGAGAAGTGAGGGTAATGTATATAGGTCTTGGAATCATCTTGTAGAGATGATAATTGAATTAATGGAGGCTGACAATATCACCAAGAACAAAAATGGAAAAATAGAAAGTGAAGGTCAGAACACTTGGGTACTCATGTACATAGAGGATAGGTCTTGGTTGATGGTTCAGCAAAGGAAACTGCAAATAGATCATTTGTGTAAGATGAGAACCAAAAGAGCACTATCACAAAAACCCAGGGAAGAAAAAAGATCCAGAAAAATGAGGGTCAACAATGACAAATGACTATCAGATTTAGCAAGAAAGATCAACGACCATTTTTAAAAAATAGTATTTCATTTTTCCAAATTCATGTAAAGATAGTTTTCAGCATTCGCCATTGCATAACTTTGTGATTCAAATTTTTTTTCTCTCTCTCCTTCCCTTCCTCCCCAAGACAGCAAGCAATCTGATATAAGTTAAACAAATTCAATTCTTCTAAACATATTTCCATATTCATCATGATCAGATCAAATGGAGAGGAAAAGCATGAGAAAAAGGAAATGAACAACAACAAAATAGATAAAATATTACGTTGTGATGCACATTCAGTCTCCATAGTTCTCTCTCTCTGTATGCAGGTGGCTCTTTCCATCCCAAGTGTATTGGAATTACCTTACATCACTTCATTATTGAAAAGAGCCATGTCCAACAGAGTTGATCATCACATAATCTTTTTGTTACTATGTACAATGTTCTATTGGTTCTATTGGTTCACTTTGCTTAGCATCAGTTCATGTAAGTCTTTCCAGGTTTTTCTGAAATCAGCTGGCTTGTCAGAATAACCATTTTCAATGAAATTTTTAGAAACAAAGGATGTGGGTCAAGAGATTATTGGTGACCTTGGGAAAAATAACTTCCATTAAGTGGAAGGGACAGAAGTTAGATTGAAAATGATTGAGAATTAAGTGGGAGATAAAAAAGTGAGAACAAATAATATATACAAGTTTTTATTGGAATTGATCTGTGAGAGAGGGGAGAGAAATATGGCAACAACTTGATGGAATGATAAAGTGAAGGCCTAGACTTTTTTTTTTTTTTTGCTGAGGCAATTGGGGTTAAGTGACTTGCCCAGGGTCACACAGCTAGGAAGTGTTAAGTGTCTGAGACCAGATTTGAACTCAGGTCCTCCTGACTTCAGGGCTGGTGCTCTATCCACTGCACCATCTAGCTGCCCCAGGCCTAGACTTTTTATCTCTGATTACAAGTTGGAGAGTAAGAACTTATGCTATATTTCTTCCATCTACTCTAAAGTACCCAATACAGCATTGAGTATAATAAGTACTCAACAAGTACTTGTTTGAGATAAATAACTAATTAAGTAATGAGCTTTTTAGGAAATTTTGGGGGAGGGTATGCATCTCTGTGTCTGTTTTAGTGAGGAAATTGGGGTTAAGTGATTTGTTCAGGAATATACAGCTAATAAGTGTTAACCATCTGAGGCCAAATTTCAACTCAGCATCTCGGTGCTAAAATGGCAAATGTAAGGTTGACCTCTAATCTTGAAATTGGAAAAGCTCAATCTGGAATCTAATCTCAGAAATATTTCAATTAAAACATTTCTATCCATGCCTCCTGGGTAATGGTTATTAAATGTTGGGAGACATGAGTTTAATATATCCAGTAAATTACATAGACATTTAGTCTATTGATTAAAAAAAATTTTTTTGGTATTGACTTCTGTGATCAAAATAAGCTGTTTGATTTCTAATGACCATTTATTTAAAACTGAAACAAATAAAAACACAAGTGAAGCCTTGATGTAAATAATAGGGAGATCGTATATATGTAGGAAGATATTGTCAACTTGGGAACATCCTTCATCATTTGATCTCGAAACCATCTTTGACTTAGCATATAAGTCTTAGAGAGTTTGCTGAGAAATACAAAGGTTAAGTTACTTGCCAAAGATCACTTAGTTAATAAATGATAGATGTTGGAATTAAAACTTGGTCTTTCTTACCCTGAGCCCAGCATTTTATCTGCTCTGCCAAGCTGCCTCTAAGTGTGTCATGGAGGGCTTAAATGAAGCAGATTTCTTGTTTTGGTACATGTACATTAAAAATTTCTATTCACAGTCAAGGCAATTTGAAAGAACAAGCAGTGGCCCCATAGGGAAAAATGCCCATTTGCCAAGTGCAAACCAATATGTGTGACACCATTTCTCAATCAGCCACACTTACAGTGTCTGATGTTTCATAAAAACAATGACAACAGGAGCTGCTGGAGGAGATTACCTTATGTGCCCACTGCAGCTTGGAGACAGTTGTTGCCATGGAGAACAGTGAGTGCTCCTGCTGAGGTGAATTCTGAGAATGCTCTAGGGCAAGGTTGGTCATGACAATCTTCTGTGCCCATGGAAATAGCAGGCGCTGATGATGAAGATGCTCTATCAAGCTATGTACTATGTTGCTTTCCTCTGACTTAGCCCCTCTAGTGATCTCAGACTTATCTCTCCCTAGGGTCTTTGAACTGGGTCTTAATACTGGTTTTGACTATACTTCTACCTTTTGCCTTTTTGTTAGATGATACATTCCTAGGTAGACAAGTGAATTCAGCTAATTGGGAATGCTTCCGGTGGTGAGAACATTGATAAGTATTTTACCTCCCCGAAATGGGGAAATGTCTCATTTAATTCATGCCATCAGGCACAGTCAACCATAGCCCATGATGGGTCCAGACCCAATCCCTGTCTCTGTACAGAGCCAGGAGGGAATTGTTCATTAGTTTTGATCAGCTGTGCATCATAAAAGGCAACAAATTCTCCTAAAATTGAGGATTTTCAACTTTGTCTACTGAGTCACAAGAGTGAAAGGAGAAGAGAGAGAAGGATAATTAATAAGGTCTTTGACAATTGTTCCCTTATGACTTTGGTAAATTCAACTTTCTTGAACATCAGTTCCCTCAGCTGTAAAAATTTGGGAGTGGGACTAGATATTGCCTGAGGTCCTTTCCAGCTCTAGATCCATATATATATATATATATATATATATATATATATATATATATATATAATTTAGTTGCTAGCATTCCTATTGCAATTTAAGGTTTGCAAAGGGTTTTAAAGTTTTTAAAAATTATATATAGATAGAAATATATATACAATATTTATTTTTATTAGCACCATATAATGGAAACTGAGTCTCAGAAAGGTTAAACTATTCCACATAGTAAGTATCTGAGGTAGGATTTGAATTAACTTATTTTTGACTCCAGCCCACGTAGAAGGGGCCATAAGGAAGATCATTTGGCCATATAATTGTTTCTGTTTTGATTTTTTCTTTATCTATGACCAGTTATTGAAAATGACTATTTCTTGTATGTTGTTAGCTATGAAAGGAAAAAAGAATAAAATGGAGTAAGAATTAGTTTCATCAATTCCCTTTTTGATTTCTTTATCCAAGTGCTTTCAGCTTCTATCTATATGTGAAGAAATATAAGTATACCCAGATGTATTCACATGTTTTGTAAAAAAAAAAATCTATACTACTGGTGGCAATGCTTTACATTTGAATTTTAAAGCAATCCTGCAAGGGGATAGGCTATGATTCCCATTTTGTAGGTGAGTAAAGTCAAGTGTTTGACTAATAATACATAGAAAGTCAAGGGCACAGCTAGAATTGGACTTCTGACTGTTAGGCCAGTGTGTTTTCTGTCATAGCACTCCAAAAGAAAAAGGAAGAGGAGGAGGAAGAGAAAAAGGAGGAGGAAAAGGATTTTTGAAGATAAATGGCTGGAATTTAATGTTTATTAATTGACTTATTAAATAGAAGTAATTAGAAGAAAGTTTCTGAAATTTAAACACTCTCAAGCATTTTGGTGGGTGGAAATAAATGGATTCTGGTCTACTGGGTAACCAAGTTGTCCTCCTGTTATGAAAATCAATTTACTCACTATTATTCTATCCTGTAAATTTTTTCTCTAAGAGATAGCAAGACAGGGTCATTTCTTTTTCCCTTTTTGCCTCCAGTACTTCAGTTCTAAGACTAGTTAGCTCAGTTGGCTGGGCACCAGAGAGATGAAATTGAGGTCATGATCGCCATCCTAGCCAGTTAACACATTAAAAAAGGGGGTGGAGAAGAAGGAAACAAGCATTTATTAAGTGCTTACTACATGTTAGACATTGTGCTAAATGCTTTTACAACTATTATCTCATTTGATTCTACAACAACCCTATGAGGAAGGTTTTACCCCCATTTTACAATTGAGGATACTGAGGCATACAGAACTTAAATGACTTGCTTGGAGTCAGATTCAGTGCTCTTTCCACTACACCACTTAGCTCCTTATTTATTACTTATTATGTAGAAAGCATGGCATTGGGACTTCAAAGATTTCTAAAAATGACTCCCTGCCCTCAGGAAGTCATATTCTAGCATGAATAATAATTCATATTCCTTTGTTACTGAAAGGTTCCTATGGCACTTAAAGATTCAGTAAGCCTGTCAGATAGGTTGTATAAGATTTATTCCCATCACTGAGTACGGACCACAACACAGCATTTTAACGCTTTCTGTGAATATTTCCATGCATTTTGTTTTCCTTCTTAGGTTTTTTTTTCTTCTCTTTCTAGATTTGATGTTTCTTGTGCAGTAAGATAACTGTATAGATATGTATACATGTATTGGATTTGTCATATAATTTATCATATTTAGCATGTATTAGATTACCTGTCATCTGGTGGAGGGGAAGGAGGGGAAAAGCTTGGGGAAAAAGTTTTTGCAAAGGTCAATGTAGAAAAATCACTCATATGTTTTGTAAATAAAAAGCTTTTAATAAAAAATAAATTAAAAAAAAGATTTATTCCCATCTTGCAGATAGGAAAATTAGACTTAGAGAAAGGCTATATTCACAAATATTGTGCCATATCTAGGTTTGAACCCAAATTTCCTATCTTTTAATTAAGTCTGAGGTTCTTTCTAGACTGTTCAGCCTTTCATTGTATATACACATGGGCAAAAAGGACTATTAAGGAGAACATAAGTGGTTCAGAACAAGTTTGGGAATCTTGGGGAAAAAATTCTATTTGTAGTAGCCGCAGCAGCAGCAGCAGCAGTAGTAGTAGTAGTAGTAGTCATAGTCATAGTAGTGGTGGTGATAGTGGTAGTTGTTATAGTAAGTAGTAGTAATGGTACTGGTGGTTGTAGTAGTAGTAATGACAGTAAAAAATAATATTAATAACTTATCTTTATTTAAAATTTTAAAGTTTGAGAAACCCCTTTTATACTTTTATCTAATATTTTGAAGTTTGCAAAATCCTTTTCATATATTTTTCTCATTTGAGCTTCATAACAACCTATAAGGTCATTATTTTCTCCATTTTGTAGATTAGGAAACAAACTTAGAAAGGATAAGTGACTAACCCTTTGAAACTTAGGTAATATGTTTAAAAATCATAATCCAAACCCTAATTTGCCTCACTCTAAGCCCAGCATACTATATACATTGTGTTACATTGCATCTTAAATCATTTACCATTAGAGTGTATGAATTAGTAATCTATTGAGAATCCAAGATTCTCTTGCTGTGCCTGGCTACCCTTCAACTCTATTGTCATGCTGCACCTGAGTCAGCCAGACAGCATTAAGCTTTTTTCTGTATTTAAACTTTTTTTTTCTAATTACATGTAAAAACAATTTTAAACATTAATTATTTTAAAATTTTGAGTCCAAATTCTCTTTCCCTCTCTCCCTCATTGAGAAGACAAGCAATCTGATATAATTATTCACATATCGTCATGTAAAACATATTTTCATATTAATCATGATATAAAACACAGAACCTCTCAAAAAAGCATAAAAAAGTTTAAAATATGCTTTGATCTACATTCAAACTCCATCAATTCTTTCTCTGGAGGTGGATAACATTTTTCACCAGTCCTTTGGAATTGTTTTGGATAATTTTATTGCTGAGAATAGGTAAGTCATTCACAGTTGATCAACATGAAATATTGTTGTTATTCTGTTCAGTTATCCTGTTTCTACTCACTTCACTTTGTATCAGTTCATTTAAGTCTTCCCAGATTTTTCTGAAACCATCCTGCCTGTCATTTCTTGTAGCATAATAGTATTCCATTACAATCATATACCACAATTTGTTCAGCCATTCCCCAATTGCTGGCTATCCCCTTGATTTCCAATTCTTTGCCACCACAAAAAAGACCTGCTATTTTGATATATATAGGTCATTTTTCTCTTTTGCTTTTTATCTCTTTGAGATACAGATGTAGTAGCAGTATTGCTGGGCCAAAGGGTATTATAGTCTGAGTGTAGTTCCAAATTGCTCTCCAAAATGATTAAATAAAATTTACAGCACCAACAGTTTATTAGTGCTCTGTTTTTTTTCACACCCCTCCAACATTTATTTTCCTTTTCTGTCATATTAACCAACCTGATAGCTGTGGGGTTTTACCTCTGAGATGTTCTAATTTGCATTTTTTTTAATCAATAGGAATCCTATTCTTGGCCCTTTGTTCTTTAAGATTAATTTCATTGTGATTTTTTTCTAGATCTTTAAGATATTTTTGATAGTGTGATATGGCACTGAATAAATAAATTAATATAGGTAGATCTGAGCTCTTTTGAGTTTTCCTCCAACATGTCTGAATGTACTTTTCCTGCATTTTCTCAAGCTAGGTTTGGCTGATAGTGAGAAGAGTAACAACATATTACTCTCCTTGAATATAATTTAACTAGAACCTTTCATTGAAACCTTAACAAAAATGAATTCTAAGTAATTGGAGAATAAGTGAGAGTTCTGAAAAACAGCTCAAGCTATATACTTTCCTCTTCATGGCAGAAAGGTGTAGGTTACTAGGGCAGACTGTTGTATTCACTTTCAGATTCAGTCTCTATATAATGTGTTTTTGCTTATTTGTTTTTATTCATTACAAGGGAATCTACGGAAGTAGGGGGAGGGTTTCTTCTTCCCAATGATGCTAGCAACAGGTTTCAAAAAACTTTTTTTAAGAGACAAGGCCTTTTATTTACAAAGATGATTAGAGAAAAAGGAAATGAAGCTGCATGTTCTTAAAAGTTTACAAGAAGTTGCTTTGCAGTGACAAAGAACTGAAAATTGCAGAGATGCCCATCTATTGGGGAATGGCTCAACAAGTCGTAGTATATGATTGTGATATAATACTACTATGCTAGGATAAATGATGAGCTCAGTGATCTTAGAAAAACATGGAAAAACTTGCATAAAATAATAGAGTAAAATGAGCAAAACCAAGAGAACATTGTATACAGTAACAGTAATATAGTTTTTAAAATGACATGGAATGAATATTGACTATTATAAAACTACATTCTATACATCATAATATATATATATAAATACATATTACAAAATTGATTATTATAAATATCCAAATTAAATATAAAAGGCATGTGAAGAAAAATGATATCTGCATATAGAGAAATAACTGATAAATAGAAGTCTGTATAGAATAATTTTACATGTGTGTATATATATATATACACATAGATTTACAACACACATACCCATACACACACATACATATTTATGTCTAATGGTAGTCATCTCTTGCATGAGGGAAGAGGAAAATAAAAAAAATAATTTACATGATAACTTTTATTATATGTTTAAAAGGATATATGCAATAGATTTGCAATTTCATATACAATTATTTTTTATTATGTGATATTATGGAAATGGTTTGTTCCACAAATTAAAAATAAATATGTGAAAAAATCAAACAAGACCTTAAGCCAAAGTGATTGTTTCAGTGGTGGGAATTTGAGGCAACATAGCAGTCCAATAGGGGAGCTATTTTTGAATAGGAGAACCTTTCAGTTCCCGCCTGATCACCCAACATGGAAAGTGATGGGACAATAGGTTAGCAACAAAAGCTGGGGTCAAGAAAAAAGTTGCTTCTCTATAATTAGCCCTCCCATATCTTTTATTCCCTTGCTTCCCAACTTGAAGGCACTCTCTCCTAACAATATCAGAGAATTATCAGAAGAAATGGCTTTTCTTCCTTTGGATAAAATAAATAATTGTTTATTCTGCAGGTCATTCCCTATATATTTTCTGCTAATAAGAACTTATTCACAGATAGGTTTTCTGTGGATATAAAACTATTTAGTGACTAATTCTTGGGAAGAAATGCAACTTGACTGTGAGACATGAAGAGTATTATTTTATATAACATTTCCTCCAAGACCCGATGATTAGATTGCACTGGACGTGGAATCCTGGTAAGAATACTACAGAAAATAGATGGCCTTCCTGCTGCCCTTTTGGAGAGAGTCTATGTTAGTTGTGCCCAGATGGAAAACATCTGTCACAGGGTAATTCTGTCACTTCTTGACATTTTTCTTTTCCCAATTCAGCTCATCAAACATTTATTTAGCACCTACTCTGTGCAAGGCACTCAGGGAAGGAATGAATTCCCAAAGCTTTAGGAACCTCAAAGTCCCCATCTCTCTCCCCTTCCTTCCTTCCTAAAGGAAATGAAGGTGAAAAAGAATATTATTCAACTATTCTACACCATTTGCCTCTTTCTATAAACTTGAGACTAGAGATTTCCTGACTACGAATGTTCTTAGACCAAACGCATCAGTTAGTTTCCAGGACAGCCTCAGTCTCTTGTCAATATTCAGTTGGAAATCATCCCTTGGCTTCTGTTTTGAAGTATAAAAGAACATGCTGAATTCCAAAGGCCCAGCCAAATGAATCTCTGTCTTCAACAAATCTAACTTGTGTTTAGCTTTGTGAATTGGTACATTTAAACTTTCAGAAGATGAGGAAAACACCAGAGGAGAGGATACAAGTTAATTTCAGGTTGTTTTATTTTTTAAAGGAGAAGATGGGGAAGAGTAGAACATTTATTAACATCTAATCCTGTTAAGATTTTCTACACCATATGTCTGAGGAAGAGAACATGTGAAATGTGTACTAATTACTCCTGGTTTGTCATGTGTGTACATTTTCAATGCAGTCCCTGACCTTTTTGTTAATAACTTCACATTATATTCATTGACCTGAAACAAATTGAATTCAGTGGCACTCACTCAAGAATTGAATTGCATAGTCTTCTTAATTGGTCTCTTATTTAAATGTGAAAAAGTAACAGTTTGCCACCTGTAATTTTTTTTCTTAAGAAATTCCTCCAGTGTGTGTTTGTTTGTGTGATTTAAGAATAATGGCTTAGGAGGGAAACAGTAGATAGAAACAGAAGATTTACTGGAAACTAAAGCTTTAAAAAAGGGGGAGAAGGGGGCAGAATCTCAATTCTTTCCAAGTGAACTAACTGATCTTTCTTTCCAAGGAGCAACTTCCAAATACAGTTCTAGTGTTATTTATATGAAGAATCTATTCATTTTTCTTTCTCCCCAGCTTCTCTTCTCCATCTCCCCTTCCAAACAACATGGCTGTGCTCTGGTGATGCCCTTAAAATGTTAACCCAGCGATGTATTAATTACAGTCATCGAGTGTGAGTTGGAGGCGTTAGGGATGCTTCACTGGGGAGTCCCACTAGCAAGATGTAATGCTCAATACTCAATCCCTAAAGTCCAAGAGTTATTTAGTTTTTCCTCTCCCCAGCTCTTTGGAGCTTTCTGATGTGATTCAAAATATCTCCAGCTCACAAAATCGGAAATGTTAAGACAGAAGAATATGTTAAGTGTGCCAAGGTATTTTCCGCTGCATTTGTTGATTTGAAGCCCTTGTAAGCCATTGTCTGTTAGCGAACTACCCTCCCCACCCCTCACCCCCAATCTAATTTCACTAGTTTAGTGATGTTCTCCTATCAACTGCTTCCCAGTCAGTCAGCAGATATCCCTAGCAACATTGTTCTTAACATCGCTCACTCATCACTCCCCCTTGGAGGATTCTCGCATGTGATAGAAGAGATAGAAGCGGTTTGAAACTTGGGACTGGGTTTTCCCCCCTTCTCTTTCTTTTATCCCAGTGTAAAATTAATTGTACAGACTGCAGAGAAGAGACTTGCTCTTTACTTACTATATTTAACTTAAAAATGCAAATGTTATTAGTGGCTTGATCATTGATAAGAGTGCCTTTGTACCCGGCTCTAACCTCTATTAGCGCGGATTATGAGGACGTCGGGCCACATTGGCATTTTCCAAGTGTCACCGTGACAGCACTTGCTGCACAAATGCCTGGCTGTCACAGTGAGGTTTATCACTAGGTTTTTCCCTCCGAATGTAGACTAATAAGCCCAGAAATTACAATTGCCTCCCTGCCGAATCTGTGATAGGCGGAAATAATGATATCAGTGCCCTGCTAATCTTCTTGCCTCTACGCCTGGCACCATCCTATTGAGTCACCTGTCATACTCCGCTTTGATGAGGCGAATTCAATCTCTCAGCTATAATGACAATGGAGCCATTTTAATGTTTGGGGATGATTATGTGGAGGTTTCTTTTTGCTCTGTCTTGGCAGGCAAACCAGGTCAACGTTCACTCGGGATGAGGGCTTGAGCTGTGTGGGAAGCAGGTGGCGTTTGGTGAATATGCTAAGTTATTGAAGACACAAACATGGAAGGTTATTGGATTATGAGGGTTTGGTGGTGGCCATGGCCATGGAGATGACTATAGTGATGGGATAGGGCAGTCAGAGGTAAGGCTTTGGGATGGGGATAGGTGTTGACATTTGGGAAGTAATGTAGATGCTGGCTGATCATCCCTGCAGCTAGTTTGAGACTAACAGATTTTCTGATAAAGAAGTTCAAATAAAGTTGAGGAGGATGTTAGATAGCAGTAGCACCACTGTTATCATTTAATTAAGACCATCACAGATGTGTGTGGTACTTATACATAGGACTCTAAGAAAAACAAATAATCTCCCATGGGTCACCTTTGTGCTAACCATTTGGTTTCTTTTGCTTTTGAGGATGTTGCAGCTGCAAGAACCAAAAACATATGTTCAATGATATACTGTCTCAGTGTTTACCCTGCTTCTGCAACACAATCAAGCGAAGGACAGACAGTCCATTATGCATCTGGGTTATTGGGTCTTCCCTCCCTACCCCTGCCCCCCAATAGCAAATGCTCTTGGCATTGTTTGTCTGGGTAAATGCCTAGTTGGGAAGCTTAATACAGAGAATTCAGTATATTTTCCTAAATAGGACTATTCCTAAGGATGGGAGAAAACAGGTGCAGCTCTCTGCCAGCCTCCACAAACATGGGCTCCTTCCCTAGCTGGCCCCACTCTTTGTGTCAGTGAAAATGAACAAGATGCTAAACCATGTCCTGATAGCACGCTCTTCTCCTGAAGTGTTGTATGTCAGTCTTCCAGTGAAAGGATCTGGCACATGAAACCAAGCATTTGGGACTGGAGCTATTTCCTGGGGAGCCTTTTCAAAAAGTTTTCCAACCATGCTTACGAAGTAAATTTCCAGACCCTTCAGAAAAATATTAGTCACTTGAATAAAAAGTGACCCCTTTTGGAAACACTCTCAGGTATTGACCAATAAAGACCATGGAGGGTGTTTTATCTATGATAATTACACCCCTAAGGAAAAGCAGCATATTTGGCATGATTCACAGTCTCTAATCCTTCCACCAAGGCACTGCCTCCAAGTTGTCTTCTGACTAACATATTTCAAAGAAGAAAAAATGGAGAAAAAAATCATCCTAATATAGGTAATAGGATGATAGGTAAATGATAAACAACAGGTCTTTGCTCCATTTATTTAATATGCTGGCTGGCTCACAAAGAGATATACATGTTCCAATCACCCTCTATCTCTTTGTGTGTGTGTGTGTGTGTGTGTGTGTGTGTGTGTGTGTGTGCTTGGTTCCTTCTTGGTGTCTTAGTTAACGTCCCAAAACTACATATAGATACCATGCGATTTTTTTGTTAGGGTTAAAATATGTGCTAAACAATTTGCGTGCTTTAACATTAGTTCCTTTGGGTATTTTTGCCAGTGTGAGGAGGCAGAGAAAGAACAATGTTAATAAAAATAGAGAATAAACTATTATCAAGATAAGAAATGCCTTGTAATCATTTATCATGACTATGTTTGACTTCCCAAATTTCTGAAAAAAAAAGAATTCTAAATTATATACTTCTATACTTCAAACATCTGTCATTTATTATTCAGGGTACTTTTACTATCAATACAAATCAAAACCACCCAACATTTTAGAGCAGTGTGCTACAGTGGAAAGACAGTTAAACTTAAAATCAAGAAATCCTAGGTTCAAATCCTGCCTCTGATGATCACTAGCTGTGAGACCATGGGCAAAGCATTTCATTTCTCAGTTTCCAAATATGTATGCCTGCCTTCACAGGGTTGTTATGAGGCTCCATGGTAAATTCCATGAACACTTATTAAACATCCAATATTTGGTAGACACTATTCTTGGTACTAGGAAAATAGTTCCTGATTATGCAGCTTATACTAAAGTAGAGGGTAGGGATGGGGAAGGGAAAGGGATACACAAATAAAGACACAAAGTTACATAAAACAATTTCAAGTGGTACAAAAAGGATGTGCTGGTAAATGCTTAACAACTGAGCTCTCTGGGAGGGAAATGCATGCACACACACTTCTAAATTTAATCTGCATTATTAACACTTTTTTAAGTCCAGACAATCAAGACAATAAATCAAGCCCTGATTTGTAGGGATTGCTCTCAAGTCAATTCAAGCTGGCTCCAGCACACCATTGGGTGAAGAGTACTAACTACAGAGGAGAGTAGGAAAATATCATGGCATCCTGAACCTAGAGACTGAAGGGGCATTAGAGACCATTGGTCCAACATTCTCTTGCTACAGATGAGCAAACTGTAGAAAATGGCAAAGCTGTGCTGTGCTTTGAAGAAAATGAGGAATTTTAAGCCAGTTCATTTAGTGTATGCATATATGTATATATATATATATATACATATATATATGCCTCCTATGGGCTAATTGAGTGCCAATTGTTGAAGATACAAAGAAAGGCAAAAGGCAGCCCCTGCTCTCAAGTTGAATGGGAGAGACAAAATGCCAACAACTATATGCAAACAGCCTGTATACATGATAAATGAAATAAGCAATCAAGAGAGGAAAAAACTAGAATTAGATCAGGACAGCCTTTCTGTGGAAAGTGAGAATTTAGGTGGAACTTGAAGGAAACCAGGCAGAGATAAGGAGGGAAAGAAATCCATATATGGGGAATAATTTGACCAGAGACAGGAGATGAAGTATCTTAGAGAGACTTTAATGGGAATATAATGGAATTTACTCAATTTATTAAGAGCTGGGATACAAAGTGTTATATAATTTGGTTATTAGTGTTGTTTAGTAGTCTTTAGATATGCTATGGTCTTAAAAATTCATCACTGCAATCAATCTGATCATAGGGCAATCTGAATTTAGCTAGATTGATACCTAGGCAATAGATTCTTAGACAAAATCATACTTTGAGCTTGTCTAGCATGGTAGGAGCTGCCTCTGCTGTCATAACCTTTAAGAATTCTTTTATGAAGCATTGAAGTAAAATCCAAATAGAGGCAAATATACTATATGATGAGAAAGGAAAATGATTTTAACAGTAAGTTGGGTTTTTTTTCCTAGAAATATGTAATTATTGTGCTTCATGAGGTGTCCCAAGTTGGTGTAATATATCTCTTATTTACTTAAATCAAATGCCTGAAAAAACATATGATTATAAGAATATTTGTAAAACAATATCATGGAGCATCAATACAATTAGTTGAACAAGCTCAGCTTGTAAGTCTTGTTCTCTTAAGAGACTAGTGCCCTCCTCCAAAAAAAAAAAAAAAAAAAGACACTAGTGCCCTATTCTCTGTCTAACTGGCTGAGCAGTAAATCAATGAGGACAATGATTTGTGACAAATTTCTGAATTTTAATGACTAAATGGTGGTGTCTTTTTTTAAAGCAGATCTCCCTGGAGTGGGCAATTGTGTGTGTGTATGTATGTGTGTGCTTATTTCTTTGTATTACTGAGTCAGCATGTGTCATGAGCCGAATGGGTATAGATGACAGATTAGCACCAAGACCACCCCAGTAGCATTGGTATGGGCCTCTGTGGTTTAGACTACATTTATCTACTTTCTCTGTACATAGAATCCAGAAAGAAATACTCCAAAATTGGATACATTTCACAATTTTATTGTATTTCATGTCACTTGCAATAAAAAGCCAACCTTTCACTAAAATTTCCAAGAACCCAATCAATCAATTACTCAATAAAGTATTTATAAAACTATGATTTGGCTTAATAACCTCCTATTGCTAGGTACTGTGCTAGGACCTGAGGATACAAAGACAAAACGAAACAGTTCTTGCTCTCAACAAATTTATAATTAGACCTGAAAGCAAACATCTCCAGTTGTATCCATAAATGCAAACTTATTCAATTATATTTTGACTTCCTTGACTGACAACATCAAAAAAGACCTTGACAGTTAGGAAAACAGCAATGAAAACTGACAACCTACTTGATTGGAGAGTTTGGAAGGGTATTTGACACAGTATTAGTCAAAATAATTGGCATGTATAAATACAACCTCAGCCAAGTCGGGACTTAAAGCAAAAAGACCCCCATGTTTTGTAGACAGTGCTGTGGAAACAACACTGTGACGTTTGAGCATCTAGTTTTATACAGTTGCTACTATTTACATTGTAACACAATCTGTGTTACATAGTGTGTGACACTAATCTAGTGATTTCACTTTTAAGACTTTTTGAACCTCAGTTTCCTCATCTATAACATGAAGGGGGTGCATTCCATGGCTTCTGAGGTCCCTCCAGCTCTAGTCCTATGATCTTTTAAGAAGGCTGGATTATGATTCCTTTCAGCTCTAAATCTGTGATCCTAACAAAATTTACATAAATAAACTTAGGATATATGTGTGGCACAGATGGTGCATCGAGAAAAGATAGAGTAGCTTATGAGGAAAAATAAATAAAAAGGAGACACAGTTAATAAATATTTATTAAATGTCTACTATATACTAGACACTGGACTAAACACTGGAGATACAAAAAGAGGCAAAAGATACTCCTTGTCCTCAAGGAGCTCACATTGTAAGGGGAAGAAAACAGGTAAATATGTACAAACAATCTATATATAAGAAAAATAGAAAATAAATAACAGAGAGAAGCCACTAAAATTAAGAATAATCATCAAAGTCTTCCTAAAGATGATAGGATTATAGTTGCTACTTGCAGTAATCCAGGGGATACCAGAAAGCAGAGATGAGATGAGAGAGCATTTTAGGCATGGAGGAAAGATAGTAAAAATATCTAGAACTGAGAGATAGAGGGTCTTGTCCATTCAGCAGCTAGAAGGATAGTGTCATTGTATTGGGGAGAACAGGAAGGGAAATGAGATAGAAGAAGACTGCAAAACTAAGGAGAAGAACTAACTTATGAAGTGTCCTGAACACCAAACAAAGGATTTTGTATTTGATCCTTGAGGTTACAAGAAGCCATTTAAGTCAGGGGGTAATATGGTTAGATCTTACCTTTAGGAAAAATCACTTTAGTCGCTGAATGGAAGATGAATTGGAGACTTCAGGCAGGCAGATACATAAGCAGATTATTGAAACAGTACAACTATAAGATTATATATGATGCATGACACGTGGCATCCAATTATAATTTACAAGTATGAGGTACCAAGATTTTGACAGTGTCAGAAGAGAGAAGGGAGCACATTCAAGACGTGTTATACAAGTGAAATCAATAGGTCTTGACAACAGATTGGATATAGGGAGTGAAAGAAAGTGAGAAGTTGAGGATGAAAGCTATGATTTGCATCTGAGGGACTGGGATAGTATTGATCTCAAAAGTAATAGGGAAGTTAGGACTGGGGTGGATTTAGGGAAAAAGATAATGACTCAATTTCAGATATATTGAGTTTATGAGTAGAGGATATGTAGTTCAAGATGTTTGGAAAGAAGTTGGAACTGGGAGATTAGAAGTTTGAAAATTTGAAAATTATCAGGAGAGATGATAATTAAATCCATGAGAACGGATGAGATCACCAAGACTAGAGAGAGAAGAAAAGTGCCGGGTCAGAATCCTGTGAGAAATTTACAATCAGAGGGTATGACCTAAATAAGGATCCAGTAAAGGAGACTGAGAAGAAATAGTCTGATTTGTAGGAGAACCAGGAGAAGATGGTGTTCCAAAGAGAAAAGACTGTCAAGAAGGAGAGCCGAGAGAAATCAAGAAAAATGAGGATTGAAAAAGGCAATTCACTGGATTTGGCAATTAAAAGACCATTCATAACCAAAAAGAGCAGTTTCTATGGAATAATGAAGTTGGAAGCCAGATAGTGGTTTAAGAATTCAGTGAGATGAGAGAAAGTGGGGGTATCCATTGTAACTAGATTTTTCAAGAAGTTTGGCCACAAAGAGTAGGAGAGATAGAGAGCAATAGTTAACAGGGATAGAAGGATGAAACAAGGATTTTCTGAGAATGGGAGAGATACGGGCATGTTCATAAATAGTAGGGGAGGAGTGAAGATCCAGCCAGTACTGGAAGGTGTGGAGAGGAAGGCTGTGTCATCATGAATGAGTCAAGTTTCAATAATAGCTAGAAAATGGAAGAAATGGGAGAGGAAAAGGCTTAGAATGAAGTGAAATATGTTGCCTATTGAACAGGAAGTACAGAGGGCATAGTAGAAGGGTAATGCTCATTTGGAATTTTAGGATGGGAGGGTTGGAGGGGATGGGAATAAGGAATATAGAAGTAGGGAATGGGAAATAGGGTTTGAATGGTGACCTATGGGGGTTCACAATCACTAGGATCTGTAGGAGAGGAAGAGGAGTGAAAATGTTTGTCACTGAGCAGAAGGTGTCATTTCTTTTCCCATAGCATGAGATAGGAGGTAAATGATTGAATGAAAGACCCCATTTCATTACTTCTCTTCCCTCTGAAGTTGAAGATTTGTATTAGGCAGCACACAGAACATCAAGAGATGCAAGTCCCATTCTCCATCAGCTTTTCTGAGTATATGTGTGTATGTATATGAAACACACATACAAATGTATATGTTAAATGTAGATACATGTATATGCATATACATATTTCAGTATTTTAACCACATCTAGATCAAGAAAGATACTAATAATTGAATTATATCAAGCCTTAAATAGAGTCCCAAGAGTAGTTCAAGAAGTATATTTTAGGGGCAGCTAGGTGGCGCAATGGATAGAGCACCAGCCCTGAAGTCAGGAGGACCTGAGTTCAAATCTGATCTCAGACACTTAACACTTCCTAGCTGTGTGACCCTGGGCAAGTCACTTAGCCCCAATTGCCTCAGCAAAAATAAATAAATAAATTTAAAAGTGTATTTCAAAAGAATGAAAAGATTACTAATCTAGGTTAGATTTAGAACAAAAAGAGAGCTATTGGAATTTCTAATTCTGCTAAGAAACTAGCTCAATTATCCATACTCTTTAACCCAGAAATCTCACAATGTACCGTATTCACCAAAATATTTGTAGAATCACTTTTACAGTAGCAAAGACTTAAAAAACAATGTAAATTCCTATCAAATGAGAAATAGCTAAACAAATTTTGGCATATTAATATAATGAAATATTAAATAAAATATGTTATGTTACATATGTTATATATAGTATAATATATATATTGATAATACAATATATAATATACATAATATATTTAATAAAATATTTATAGTTTCTATGATGTTACTACCCTGTAAGAAATGATGAATATGAAGAACACAAAAGATCATGAGAAAATGTATATGGATTAATGTATACCAAAGGGAAGAACAAGCCCCATGCACAGAGTCAGAGATCTTGTGGAGTCTGTCCTTGTGTGATCTGACTTAAAAGGAGGCAGAATAGGCAACTCTAGGTTCTTCTCCCTACTGTTTCTCTCTGAGGAATGCTTTCATTACTGCCAAAATGGGAAGTAGGAAGTTGGAGCCAGAGGCCACTCTGCTCTCCTCAGAGATAGGGAGTACCAGGCTAGAAGTATATCTAGAAGCACTGTTAAATATTATTAGTCAATAATAATTAACTGAATCATGGTGGCAAAATCTTTTCCCTCTCTCATCCAAGAAAACTATAATTCTTTTACAAACAAAACAAAACAAAAAACAAAGAAAAAAGCAGTTCAGCAGCTCAGTTCAATTAAATGTTATCAACCAAGCCCCCCAATCTATTCCCTTCTCTTTCCTCAAATTATTTTCCTCTTTCTTCCTTTCATAGCTAATTTCCTTATAAAAGTCATCTATACTTGCTGCTTCTACTTCCTTATTTTATCAAATGAAGGAAACCATCCTTCCAGTTTTTAAGATCCATATACTCATCCATATACTTATCACTTCCCCTCATTCCACACATTTAATTGGCTGCCAATTGTTGCAATTTCTAGCTCTATAGCACCCTTTATCCCATCTCTTCTCTCTATTTACATAGCTGCCCTTGTAGTCTAGGCCCTCATCACCTCTCACCTGAATTATTGCAACAGCCTCCTAATTGGTATCCCTGCCTAGTGCCTCTCACCACTCCAATCTCTCCTCTATCCACTGCTGTCAAGGAAACATTCTCTTGAGTACACATCTTATAATATAACTCCTTTAATCAACTTCATTGAGGTTCTGTTGCCTCTAGAATAAAATATAACCCATTTAGCTTTAAAAACATATGTAATCTCAGTATTCATAGGGGATCCCCACCTATCACTTTAACCTTATTGGACCTTAATGTCCCTCCTGTATTCTGTGGTTTAGACAAGCTTACCACTCTTTTCTTCACACAGAACAGGCTATCTTCCATTCCTAGTACTTTTGAACTGGCCATTCTATATGCCTGAAATGTAGTTGCTCCTCAAATGGGCTTCATAGAATTCTTTTCTTTTTTTGAGATACAGCTTAAGTAGCATCTTTTATATGAAGTTTTCTTGGTCGTCCCAACTAAACTACTTTTTAACTGATGCTCTCCCTACTAGACTAGTTTGTATTAAAATACTTTGAGTATATTTTAATTTATTCACTTTAATTTATTCTATTTTTGTTTCCTTCATTAGAATGTAAGCTTCTTGTGAGTAGGTATTATTTTATATACACACACATATATAATACACATACACATATATAGATATAGATATTGTTTTATATTTTTATTTCCAACACCTAATACAGTACTTGGAATATGGTAGGTAAAAAATTTGCTACCAAGGTGGGGTACCCAATTTGCCAGAAACCTTCCTGGCTTTTTCCTGACATCTCAAAAATGCAAAAGGAGTGTTCTATCTTCCTGTCATCCAAATGTGACTTTCCCATTTTCCTTTCCTTTCATACATTTCTCAGTTCTTCCCTGAAGTTCCTCTTTGGTTATAAGTTTTAGTTGTATATTACCTTTATACTGTATTGTAATAGTGTTATTCAGAGAATGTTGTATTCTATATATTACTATTATATTTCATTCCTTTCTTCATTCCTCAGGACCCTACTCCCAACTCTGGAGTTTTTTCTCTACCATGTTATAGCGGCTTTCTCTCCCTGGAAACCGTCTTAATCCCAATACTACAGCAATTTTCTCCTCCTGGAAAATCTCTCTGACTTTGCCCCTCCTTCTTATGACTGTTGTTTCCTCCTAGAATCTTCATTTTTAAGGAAGGGCCTCAGGCCAACCATATTCATTCCTTCATATCTCTCTGTGCTTCATTCTTTACTGGATTTCTTTCTCCATCATGTCCTCTTCTCCCTTTCCATTCCCATTTCATCTTCTTTTTATGTGTTGTCTTCTCCCATTAGATTGTAACCTTCTCAAGTGCTGGATTTGGAGTTTGTGTATGTGTATGTGGGGGTAGGGTGTGCTGCTTTTATTTATATATCTATTGAAGTAGCTGGATGACACCAGAAGATAGAGTGCAGGGTCTAAGATCAGGAAGATTCATCTTCCTAAGTTCAAATCTGGCCTCAGACACTAGCTATGTGATCCTAGACAAGTCACTTAGCTCCATTTGCCTCAGTATTCTCATTTGTAAAAATGAACTGGAGGAGGAAATGGTAAACCACTGTAGTATCTTTACCATAAAAAAAGCCAAACAAACCCTAAAATGATGTCAGTAAGAGTTGAACATGTCTAAAAAGACTAAACAACAACCAGAAGAAATGTTCCAGTCACTGTACTAAATGATGCAGATATTTGTTGTTCAGTCATTTCACCAGTCATTAAAAGTAACTTACTATTTCCTAAATATGGTCCATCTTGCTCTTCCCCCCTTCTTCAATTATGGACTCAAGTTGACCATCCATACTGTCTATCTCATATATACATGCTGATGATCAAGTTCTATAGATAATTCATCTGAATGCATGTCTGGGGAATAGGCATTTTTTATCTACTTAGTTTTTCCTAAATCAATCCAAACTCTTTTGAATAGCTACAGATATCTTCCAGGAGACTGCAGTTTCCTGGTGCTCAGTGCAACTAGTGAAATCCAATAAGATCTGGAAGACCCCACTATCTAGGAGGAATATCTTTTTAAAATCAATCAATAAATTAATCAACAAACATTTAGTATATACAAAAATGAGTATATTGAGGACAAAATGGAAGGAGGAATCAGTAAAGGAAAGAAAGTTGGCCTAGAAGAAACTAGGGATCCGAAGAGATAGAATTGAGGAGAGAGGGCATTTCTGGCCTAAGAGATAAGCCAGTGCAAAAGCATTGAGATGAGAAATGGAATATTGAGTGGGTGGAATAAGTGAGTAGGACATTATGGATGGATCATAGAGTGTGAAGAGAAGAGTAGTTATGTAAGAAGATTAGAGGGGCATAAGGGGGGGGCAAGTTGTAAAGAACTTGAAATGCCAAACAGAAAAATTTACATTAGATCCTAGAGACAATAGGAACCTCATCTTTGACATTAATTGTGTAACCATGGACCATTTATTCAGTCTCTTTGAGTCTTAGTTTGTCCATCTGTAAAATGGGAATAATGATACCTCTAGCCCCTATTTCATAGACTTCTTGGGAGAACCAGATATATGTAAGTTATTATTATTAGAAAATTTCATCACTAGGTTGGCTTGAGGGTGGTGATTTTTTTTACCATGACAACTTTGTAAATAAACTTTAAAATTCCAGGCCTTCTGTGACTTTCAGACAGAACATATAAAAAGCTAAAACCCTTCATATAAATTAGAAAGATCAGTCTTGATTTGTCTTACATTAAGTGCATAAATAATAAATTCTAAAATAATAGATCCAGAATGAAAAGACACCTTAGAGGATAACTAGTCTAATTTCCTGATTATTTAGATGAGGGTAAGACTAGTTAAGTGACTTGCCAAATGTCACACAGAGAGTTCAGTATCAAAAGTGAGATTTAAACCCAAGTCCTGACTCCAGATCCATGGATTTCTCCAGTGTACTACACCATCATCCTGTTAGTTAAAATAGGATGTCTCAGAAGTCTTAGTGCATTTTAAAAACTCTAATAGCTTAAACTTTTGGAATACACTGCACTTTTTAGTATTTTCAAAGATCCAATATATATACAGAAGATGCAGATCTTCAATATCACAATTTTTCCATGCATATCTTCTACCCTGACCAAATTTCATTACCTAATGGCCATACTGGTTATGAGCATCTCTGTATTTAGCTAGGTTGGTCTTCAACACTGACAGAATCTATGCTTGTTATCTTTCAGGCTTGACAGAATACATCAGAATTTATACAATATAGACTTTGCTTTCAAAAATCCAGGCTTGGGGCAGCTAGGTGACGCAATGGATAGAGCACCAGCCCTGAAGTCAGGAAGACCTGAGTTCAAATTTGGTCTCAGACACTTAACACTTCCTAGCTATGTGACCCTGGGCAAGTCACTTAGCCCCAATCGCCTCAGCAAAAAGGAAGAAAAGGAACCCAGGCTCGCTCCTATGTCACATAGAATAAAATAATAATAATAATATCATCTAGAATTTATATAGTGCCTTAAGATAAACAAAGTGTTTTACAAGTTTCTCATTTTATCCTTACATCAACCCTGGAAGCTGGATGGTGTTACTATCCCCATTTTATAGATGAAGAAACTGAAGCAGACACCTGATTTATCCAGGTCACATAACAAGATAGGGTTGCTGAACTGGATTTTAACTCTGGTTTTCCTGACTCCAGTACTAGAGATTTATCTAGTATACCACTTAGCTTCCTCTAACAGAATATTAGAGTCAAGCTTTTGCAGAGGGTCCAGTAAAGATAATAATTTAGATAACAGCATAATTTACTTTCACATATGTAAACCACACATATTCAAATGTGTAAGTTTTTATTTTGGTTTTCCCATTTACTTGGCTTTTTCTACTGGCTTTACTACTATGCTAACACCTATTTCTTTGGGTCCTTTCTTTCTTGAACACACTTCTGATTCTTTGATAAATCTGTGTTAAGATACACCCTCTAATGATGCTGGTTTCAACCCAGCCATGCCTTCTCATCCTGTGTGATTCCTGGTCATGTCTTCCTATAAACCCTCCTCAACAGGTTCTAACCAACCCTCTCCAGTTTGAAAGGTAAGTCTAACCATGTGACCATGGGTGACCAACTTATCTCTTTGAGTTTTAATTCCTTTATCTATAAAATTGATCTTTAGATCCATTAGATTAGATTTAGCTAGATTAGATCCATTAGATCCATTTAGATCTTTACAATCAATTTCACAATGTTGTGAGAATCAAAGGAAATCATGCAAGTAGACTGGTATCCAAAATTGTTATAAATATTATCCATTATTATTTAGCCTCTAGGTTTGGGTTGACCTAAGAAAGTATTTAGTCTTGGGAAGATAGTATGCTATTACATACAATATTTCATATGATCCTAACAACAACCCTGTAAAATAGGTGCTATTATTATTTCCATTTGGTAGTTGAATAAATTGAGGGAGATAGTGTTGTGACTTATCCAGTCACATAGCTAGTAAGAATTTTAGACCAGATTTTAAATCAAATTTTCTTGACTCCAGGTTCAGTGCTCTATCCACTACATCACCGTGCTAACTTGGAAGACTCTATCCTTTGAATAAGTTTTTCTGTGTGTAGGAATATTGGTCTGTTTCTCAGTCACTTCATCTCTGAAATAAATGGGATAGTTTAGATCCTAGCTTCTTAAATTGTGACTTGCAACCCCATATAAGTTTGCAATCCACTAAGATTCCTGGATCTTTTCCTAAACAACTGCTGACTACTCATGCCCTCCTTCATACCATACTTTGCTTACAATGCTCATTTTCTTATACCCAAGTGCAAGACTTTATATTTATTACTAATGAATTTGATCCTACTAGATTCCATACTTTCTCACTTGTGACTAAATATGGGGGTTGTGAAATGATTTATTATCAGTAAATGTTTGATTTGTATACCTATTTTATATACCTTTATGCCTGAGATCATATAAAAATTTCTCAGGTAAAATGGGGTCATTAGTGGAAAAAGCTAAAGAATTCCTAGTTTAGATGATCTCTAAGGTGTTGTCCAGAATTTCTTACTTTTGGCCCCAACTTTAGAACAAAGAAGGCTTACCTAGAAGAATATGAAAAGAGCATCACATTTGGAGTCAGGCAGCCTAAATTCCAAGTCCAGATCTGCTATTTGCAACCTATATGAGGCAACTCACTTGCAATTCTCTTTGAGCCTCAGCTTCCTCATCTGTAGAATGAGGAGGTTGGACTAGGTCTCCTCCCTTCGCTGTTCCCTTCCCTTTCCTGTTCCCTTCCCTTCACTGTTCTCTTCCTTATTCCCTTCCCTTCCCTTCCCCATTCCCTTCTCTTCCCTATTTCCTTCCCTTCCCTATTCCCTTCTCTTCCCTATTTCCTTCCCTTCTCTATTCCCTTCCCTTTCCGTTTCCGTTTCCATTTCCCTTTCCCTTTCCCTTTCCCTTTCCTTTCCTCTCTTCTCCTGTCTATCTGGCTTTAAATCCTATGACAGAATATATACAAGTGGTTGGAAGGGAGAAAATGGACCACAATCCCTACCCAAACATGTTACCCATTTCCCCACTCTCTCCATTTAAAATCTACTAGGTAATATTATTGAGCTTCCTGACCTCTAGCTGGGACTCATTCCTGTATAGACATGCTAAGTCATCTGCTATATCAGCTATACCAACCAAGTACTTGTGCATAAGGAATAAGTGTGAAGGAATATTAGGCAGGACCCTATAGGAACTTCAAACTATCCACCATTTTGAGATGATATATATGGGGAACAATGAGAATGGGGAAAAAAGTTGAACTATCCCCAAGTGAGAAAAAACTCTCTCAGTGGGAGTTGTTATTTCTATAAAGTTTTCATGTAACTAGTTACATGAAACTAACATTTATATTTTGAAGACCTAGCTTATGCCATGTGGTCTACTAATGATGCTTCCAATTGGCTTATTGCTTTCTTTTCTGGTTTCTAATAAGTGGCATGTAACCCCCAGTGCCTGTGCAAAGCTCCCATTAATATTTATGCAGCCTGAGGTGAATAGGTGTCCTAGTGATTTGTGGGCCTGGGATGGCACTCTTAATGAGAGACTAAATAGGAAATGTCTCTAAGGGAAGAGCTTAGGGAACAGTTCTCAATTCAGGAAAAATTGCTTTGAGTTTCTTTGTCATAGAAAAGATGCTAAGAGGAATTTTGTGCCTGTGGGCAGAATTCACAGAATCACTGAATTTAAGGGTTGAAAAGGGTCTCAATACTCATTCAAATCATGTATGAAAGTAAAACCCACTGTAACATATCTGACAATGGTCATCTAACCTTTGTTCGAAAATTACCAAGGAGTGGAAACTCATCACCTCTCAAAGTTAGCCCATGCCATTTTTGGATAGTTTGGTTGGGAAGTTTTTCCTGGTATCAAGCTCTTTATATTCATTTGTTCTCTTTACACCCATTGCAGTTGGGGACCAAACAGAAGAAGTCTAACCCCTCTTTTTTATGATAAACCTTCAAATACTTGAAGACAAGTGTTTTCTTCTTTCCAAATTAAACATTCCTGGTTCCTTCAGTTGAAAGTAGCCCTCAATATAGTACTGGACTTGGAGCTAATCCTAACTCAAACACTTACTAACAATATAACCCTGGACTAGTCAATTAACTGCTCAGTACCTCAGTTTCCTCATCTATAAAATGAGATTAATGATAGCCTCTACCTTGCAGGATTGGTGGAAGGATCAAATGAGATCAAATGGGCTTACATGTGTAAGGCACTTTGCAAATCTTAATTTTTGTTAGGTGGCACAGGAGATAGAGCATTGCACCTGGAATCAGGAAGACCTGAATTATACTCTAGCCTCAGACACTTACTAGTCATATAATCCCGAGCACGTCATTTAAACTTTGCCTCAGCATCCTCATCTGTAAAATTAAGATAATAATAATTATGAGGATAAATGAGCCAATGTTTGTAAAGTATCTACATATCTTAAAGGTTATTATTACACTATAATGTGCATTTAAAGCCCTTCAGCATCCTGATTACCCTTCAGCTTATCAATGACTTTCTTAAACTGTGGCACCCCAACCTGAAACAAGCTGCATATAAAGTTTGTTGTGGGCTCTAGTACACGGGGGCTATCACTTATCCGTTCCTGGAAGTTACACTGCTATTAGAGCATCCCACCATCACATTAGCTTTTTTTGCTGAGATATTGCATTGCCAACTCATAATGAGTTTGCAATCCACTAAGATTCCTGGATCTTTTCCTAAACAATTGCTGACTAATCATGCCCTCCTTCCTACCATACTTTGCTTACAATGCTCATTTTCTTATACCCAAGTGCAGGACTTTATATTTATTACTAATGAATTTGATCCTACTAGATTCCATACTTTCTCACAATTACCCTGGAGTTACAGTAAGATTCAAATGGGGGTAAAGAAAGTAAAACACTTTTTAAATCTCAGATCCCTCAATGAATGTCATCTATGATTATTACTCAGTAATAGGAATGACTGCTCTCTATTTCATACTTTAGGCAACTGTCACAAACTAGCTGTCCCAATTAGTCAGTCATTCAGTCAATTAACACTTATTAAATGCCTATTCTGCTTCAGGTTCTGTGCTAAATGCTGAGGATACAAAGAAAATCAAACAAAACAAAAATAGTCCCCAATCTCAAGGAGTTCAATCTAAAGTTAGACTTACCTCAACACCACCTTTTGTGATAAGAACAGGAAAAGCCCCAGTTATACACTTTGGAGCCCATGATTTCAGCCTGACAAAGCCTGTGACACCCTAGATGGCTGTTCCCCACCACAATGAAAAGAAGAGCTTCCATCATATCCAGTGTTCATAACCCTGCTAACCCTAGCACATAGGATAAACTCACTGGGTTCAGAACTTTATGGAATGAAATCTGAGGATTTTAGCAAGAATCATAGGGATAGAAGCTGATAAAGCCCCACAGGAGTGGTAGCTTAGGAGTGCTTCTAAATTCTTAACCAACTACTTTCCCATCCATAAGAAACCCTTCTTCTGATTGGTCTCTTGACCCAACCACTATTCCACTATTTCATGAGAGGCCCAGTTCATGTTTATTTCACTCCTGGCCCAATTCATTCTCCCAACTTCACCTCTTCAACACCTGCCTTGTCTCTACCCAGGTAACCCTCTTCTCCTTTATCTTCCTTCCTCTATAGCTTTCCTTGGTGTATTATCTCTCTATATTAGTTTGTAAGCTCTGAAAAATTAATGGTTGCCTTGCTTAATTATACATATATACATACATACATACACATATACTATATATATACATATACATATATATGTGTATATATACATACACACACACACACAAACATATCTCCTCTCTGCTTAGCATGGTAACTAGCACAGAGAAAGAACTTTATCAATCTGCCATCCACCTATCCTATGTCTTTCTATTTCTCTTTCTTCCCTTCTCATCTCTGTGTCTATTTAGCTAGCTGTCTATCTTTCTATGTGTCTTTTTCTTTCTATGTATTTGTTAATCTATTATGTTTGTATCTATTATTTCTATTTATCTATTAATGTACACTATAGAACTATGCCAGTCTTCTAAGCCGCAATCTTTTACTGCAAAGGGGAAGTTTTACCAAGGTAGCAAGATGAGCAAATGAATGGAGATAGGAGAGTAATAGTTCTTTTTTGTTGCTGTTGCTGCTGCTGCTACTGAACCATTTCAGTTGTGTCCTCTTTGTGATTTGAGGTTTAACTGGCAGAGATATTGGAATGATTTTCAATTTCTACCTCTAGCCCATTTTACAGATGAGGAAACAGGCTAACATGGTAAAGTAAGTTGCCCAGGGTCACAGTTAAAACTGTGTGTGAGGCTGGATTTGAACTCAGGAAGATGAATCTTCCTGATTCCAGACCTGGCACTCTATCCACTGTGCTGCCTAACTGTTATGGGGCTTGCGGGTAAAGAATTAGGATACTTTTATGTCTGTTCCCAGTTTACTGTATTTTAATTTGACCCATTACAATATGTCAGTTCCTGTGATGATAGAAAAGAACCCTAATGAGGGTGATTACAATAGAATACCACATGAACTACGGACCTGAGAGAGAATCATAGAGAGAAAATTCCCTCTGTTGCCTTGATTACTTCAGACATCTAAGTGGTATAATCATAATAGTTTTAAACTCAAGTAGAAATGGATCCCTTGAAGAGAGTCATCTAAACCCAGAGAAAGGGCTGTGGAGACTAAGTGTGATCACAACATATTATTTTCACTTTTTTTGTTGTTTGCTTGCATTTTGTTTTTTTTCTTTCTCATTTTTTCCTATTCGATCGGATTTTTCTTGTGCAGCATGATAATTATGGAAATATGTATAGAAGAATTATACATGCTTAACACATATTGGATTGCTTACTATCTAGGGGAGAAAAGGAAGGAGAAAATTGTAGCATAAGGTTTTGGAAGGGTGAATATTGAAAACATCTATGCATATATTTTGAAAATAAAAGGCTTTAATAATAAAAAATTAATAAATAAAAAAGGATGAGACATTTGACAGATCAATTAAAAAAAGAAAGAAATGGATCCCTGCAGAGCACACATGACTTAGAAATTCACAGATTAAGATTATCTATGTTGCATTTTTATTTAATAATCCCTGATCACATTTTGACCCTATTTTGCATCCTATCTGAGAGTTTTGTCGGCTACAAATTTGACATCTCTGGAGAGAATTTTGGATTTAATGTCTGGAATACCTGCAGCCACATCCCCACTCAGAAGCTTAGCAGCTGTATGATTCTGGGAAAGTCACTTGATTTTTCCCAGCCTCAGTTTTTTAAATTTGCATTTTAAAAAGAGGGTAATAATAGCATCTACTGAAAGAGGATTGTTGTGAGAATCAAAAGAGATGCTAAGCGTTAAGTACTTGGTAGACCTTAAAGTGATATATAAATTTGTCAGCTATTACATTTACAAGAAGGATGGGGAGGAGAACTATTGAATCTTAAAGACTCTAAAAGTCATTTTGATGACTTTTTTTTGATCTAGAGATACTATTATTATTATTGTGCTATAAGAAATGACAAGTAAGATTATTTCAGAAAAATCTGGAAAGACTTATATGAACTGATACTAAGTCAAGTGAGACTTAATATCAGGAGAAAATTGCACATAGTAACAGCAATACTATGCAATGGTCAACTGTGAATGCCTTAGCCATTCTCAGCAATACAGTAACATAGACAATTCCAAAGGACTTATGCTAAAAAAAAAAAAAAAAAAAAAAAAGAAGAAGAAGAAGAAGCTATCTGGCTCTAGAGAAAGAACTAATGAAGTCTGAATGAAAATTCTTTACATTCTTGTTTTTTTTCATTGTTGTTTTCATTTTGTTTGTTTTTGGTCTTTGTTTCCTTTCCTGACATGACTAATACAGAAATATGTTTTGCCTGATAGTGCACATATAATCTATATCAAATTGCTTGCCATTTCAGGGAGGGGGAAAGAGGAAGAGAGATGGAGAAATATTTTTAAAATGTTAAAAATTGTTTTTCTATGTAATTGGAAAAATAAGCTATTATTCAACATTAATTCATTTTGGAGATCATATAATCTAATCTTTTCATTTTAAGGATTTAGAAACTAATCTCCAGGGAGATTATTTGTCCAAGGATATATTGACAAGATTGACTTTGAGAGTCCAAAATCATAGGATCATATTTTTGGAGCAGGAAAGAACTTAGGATCCTCTTCTAACACTTTCATTTTACATATGAGAAAACTGAAGCCAGAGCCATTAATAACTTGCCCAAGAAGAGTGAATGGTAACACTAGGATCTGAATTCATAACCCTTTATTCAAAATTTAGGGTTTTTCTGATGTAGCAGGCTATTTTGCCCTATTATTTCCACTATAGCAATAGGAATAGTAATAATATGGAATAATAATAATTAGGGATAATAATAAATGGTCCAACTTCCTTAGGGACTGTGAACCTCACTTAGAGGTCCTTTTCACTTAGAGGAAGGATCAGGAGAGAGATGTCAATTGCTAAGCCAATTCAGCTTTTTCCAATGTAAGAAGTAGTTGGGGGAAGGTGAGGATGAAGTTAAGAGAAAAGGGAAGGGGTGGCTAGTTGGCACAGTGGATAGAGCACCAGCCCTGAAGTCAGGAGAACCTGAGCTCAAATCTGGTCTCAGGCACTTAACACTTCCTAGCTGTGTGACCCTGGGCAAGTCACTTAACCTCAATTGCCTCAGACAAAAAAAAAAAAAAAAAAGAGGAAGACATTCAACAACAGATGAAGTTTAGGCAAAAGATTAGGGTCCCTGGGATGTAAAGTATAACATTAAATAATCCTAAAAAGTACCCCTTATGGACAAATTTAGTCCCACAATCTAATTTTGGGGTCCCTAGAAGAATTCCAAGTCCCCAAATTTACCAGCTGTGTTTGCCACTTTAAGTCCTAATCTTCTCCAGGCTGCCAAATTTTATTTCCAGACCTTAAACATGCCTCCCACCTTTGATCTCTGCTTGCTGGTAATCTGGTGATTAATAATAAAGTCTAGATTCTGAATGAATTCTAGCTGGCCTGCTCTTGTCCCTTCTCTTATCTTAAGGTAAGGCTGGAAAGTCCAACATGTACATGAGGCTAGGACCTAGGGAAGAAAAAAAGTGGAGTATTTGTTATAAACAAGAGTCCCTGATAAAATAAAGCTCATTGCTACAGCTCCAGTTGATTCAAATAAATGTTTAAAATAGACTTCAGATAAGATATCATCTAGGAAGCACTCTATTGATATTGAAAAAGAGGATCTTTGCTAGGCTGGAGGTCTCAAGTACTACAGATGGTGAGGTGTGGACAATAACACAGAGGTGTACTTAATGTTGTAAATGGACGCCACCACTGACTTTTTCAGAACCTCTTTCTTAAGTTTTTAATGTCTCACATTATTGAATTATTAGTAATGATTAATATGACATTAATTTCCAGAAATCTTGACGAACTCTTTGATAAGAGATGAATAAAAGTGGGATTTCAGATGTCAAGCTTTTATTAACGCAAGTGTTCAAGGCCACCTCTAGATGGATATTACAGGCAGCATTCACTGCGCTCTCCAGTTTCTGAAAAGCAATTGTTTAGCTGTGTAGAGAGTATAGAGCAAAATTAAATTGACCTGCATGATACAGAAAGTAGCACTGAGCACATTTAACTAGGGGGTCTTTGAAAGAAATCTATTTTATTATAGATGAGTGCTGAAATTATTTCAAGGAAGTGATTATCTGTCTAATAATTTAAAAGCATGATTGATTTCAACTATAAAAATTAAGACTGGCTAGGGGAATATGTCTTTTTAATAAATATGTCTTTTTAAAAAAGTCTTTCCAGTCATGCCAACATTTATTATTCTCTTTTACACCTTTTAGAGATGTAAATTTGACTGCTCTCAGAAGTCACCTCCTATCCTTAAATTATGAAGAGTACAAGTGAAATTCTTATAATAGAATAGAATTTCAGTAGTTCCATTTATTCCAAGTAAAACTAGAATCATAACTAGGCTTAACTATGGCAAACACAGTAGAAAGGACTGGGTGGGGGCGGAAGGACATAGTAATGCCGAAGATAGTTCTATTACAAATACATTCACACTAAGAGGGCCTCCATTGATAAAATGAGAGTCCTATCCTTATCCCTGTGAGAGTTAGATAGGGATGTGAGATCCAAGAAAAGGGTACCAAATTGATGTGACTCTAACTTTGGAGGCAGAGGGCTGGGAGTAGTTGGACATGTGTCCCTGGAGAATTAGGAGATGAAGTTTCATGAAGGTAGTCTTGGGAGAGGAGATAACATTACCTTTCAAGGAGGAAGTACTGTCTTACACCAAAGTCAATTCCCTGGGACATAGTTCTTTTCACCCCCAGACTAGTTAAAGTTCTGAGCATTTCTACCTGTCTTTCTAAATATAGTTGTGGTTTATTTTAGGTAGATCTGGTGAATTAGATGACTGTAGGAAATCTCATGACTTTAAAGACTTTTTGTATTAAACTTTATCAAGTCCCCAATATATCAGCATGGCACATATAATAAGGACAGGAATTGGACCAGTGGAGAAAAGGTTGGGGAGAAGGTATTTTTTTCTGGTTTTTTAAAATATGGAGTTCTTATTTTAATCCTTTACCTCAAATATGAAGCTTGAGCCCTTAAACTGCTTCTGTAGTGAATGAACAAATAGGTCTTTAAATACTCACCTGCACATTCCACTCTTTCACATGCGAAGCTGACTCTTAGAGCTCGTCAACCTTGTTCAGAGAAAAGCAGAAATCTCCCACGGAAATGTTTCCCTTAAGCTACTTCACCCAAAGTAAATGTTTATTGGGGAAAGCAGTAATTTCTTCCCTCTTCAGAAAGACCTTAATGTTGTGACTGGCTCCTACCTACTGTGCATATAAATTATGCATCAGTGAGAGAGGCTGGATTTCTAACTTTGATCCCTTCCTTCAACTGGATGCCTCATGTTATCAGGACTGATTTGATCTCCTACTTGCAAATCGCATTTTGTGGTAGGAAACATCTGAGCAAGCTCCTTCTTGCTAGGATGTGTCGCAAGGGCAAATAGGCTTTGGTGTGCTTGCTAAAAGTTGCCTCCCTCTTCGCACAAAACCATTTTCAAGGACGGTGGGAGCTGGGCAAGAGAAATAGCTGCATCCCTGTGCAGAATGAAGCACTGTTCCTGCACATTTATTAAGCAGCACCAACAACTGCTTTCTACAACAGGCACAGGGCGAGTGTGAGAAATTCAAAGGGTTCGATTCATATGTCTTCTGCAACAAAGAATCATTTACAAGTTGGATTTGGGAAAATGTACAATTACAGTGCTGTGCTATTGAGTTAATAAAAAAATGAATTCTTTAGGAAGAAAACAAAAGATTAGTGAAGGTCAATCTCCTTCTTCCCCAACCTTAATTTGTAAATAAGTTTTTCCAGATCCAGAACAGCTTTTTGCTCATTTAACACATAAGGAAATGTCTAGACGGAGAAATAGTAGTTGAATCAAGATACATATTGGTCTAAAAGAAAGAGAGCAATAGAAGCAGAGTTATGACATACCTGAGTTTGAATAATTGTACCTTTGCATTGACAAATTGTGACCCTGGAACTTTTATCTCTCTGAGCCTCAGTTTCCTCATTTGTAAAATGGAGATAATAATGCCTGTCTTACCTCACAGGCTGGTAGAAAAGCTCAAATGAGCTAATATATATAAAATGCTTCACGATCTCCAAGGTACAATATAAATGTCAATGGTTTTTATTTCTCTCAGTTCTGATATAGTCCCTTCCTGCAGTTTGTCATCAAATTATTAGCAACTGCAGATTGTGTCTGGCATTGAAGCTTTCTAAGGTACAACAGTTGAGAGACCAAGGACGGCTGACTTCCTTTCATAATAGCTGTGTAAACCACTTTGCATTAAGTAGGAATGATAACGTTTATAAAAGAACGTGTTAAAAGAATTGCATTTGCTGGGTGCCTTTCCTTTCTTATGGGTTGGGTATGCAGGGACACAAACATCACTTGCATGGATGAAGAAAAGACTTCTCAGTAATGGTTGTTCTTCAAGGCAGACCCTCACAGCAGTATGACATTCTTCGTGATTTAATTGGTGATTGAGATTCGGGGCACCGCATGAGCTAATTGTAGCCAGCCTTAGAGGCTTTCTTGTACCTCTCCTTTCATGTGTGATTATGAAGCCATCCTGTTAATTAGCCTTTTTACTATACAAGTTATATTGGGGGGCTTGATGAGTTATCAGTATTTCCACTACCATCTCACACTCCTTTTGTCTTGGCTAAAAGTTAAATGAAAGCAGAGTTACGACCAATTGCCACTTGAATTCTGAATGTGAAGGCCAAAATTAAAATAAGGACTTAGTCCTAGCAGTCTTATATGTATTGTCAATTATGAAAAATTATATTTATTTTCATGCATTAATATATCAATGATTCAATTATTTTAAATTGTGTTAGACACATATCCTTTGGAATACTTTTTTGTTGTTTAATATATGAATAAGGCAAATTTTTCAATGGAATGTCAAAAATTCCACAAGCTCAGTCCTCTAATGATCTCTTTTAATTCTGTTTGTTTGATTTACTTAGCTTAAAAGAAACAATATGAATGGTTTAAACAAATCATCTAATTTTGTGTATAATGGCATGTTTAGAGGATTGATCAATTTTTGTACTTTGAATTCACATAATTACCTTGCCATTATAAAGCAGGAAAATCATTTTAAATTTGGAAAAGAGGTAACAGATTCTTTAACTCTTTTGATATATTCCATGTCATGAATAAAGGCATTGATATACAAAATTTTAGAAGTGAAGAGGGGATATGTGATTTTATACACACACACATACATGGTGACACACATAACACACACACACTATTCATTTTGAAATTGCTATTTTGTCATGTGATAGGAAGGAAGGATATCACTAGAAATCTAAATGGAGTAAATAAAAATACAATGTGTGTGTTATGGCCAGTTTGCTCATTTTCCCCTCTTTACTCTGAGCTCCTGTGGCTTCTGATCCTTAAAATGATCATTCTGTTTTTCAGGGCATCAACAAATAACTGAGCTGCTTTTTATTGATGGGCAAATTCTCCTCCAACTCTTCCCTTGAAAGTGTGCTATCATACCTCTTTATCAGTCCCCATTTTTACTGCCTCTTCTTGATGGGTTGTGGATAACTTGGCTATCTGGTCATCACCAGAGTGTTGCTAAGTTGTTTCTTTTTTTTTTTTTTTTCTCAAGTTCCAGGGTTGTTGAAACAATTAAAGTTTTCAAGTTTCTGTTTCTTAAAAAATTGTATCTGGGACATTGAATTAGGTGCCATGTAGCTGGGAATGGCAAAGATGTATCAGGGAGCCTAGGAATATCATGGTCTAATGAAGTTTTCCTCCTACAGCTGACTTGAGCACAATCTTTCTGCAGGCTACCTTAACATCTGAGAATGTTTCTTCATCTGCCTTGTTATTTCAGCAAAGAAAATGAGAAGAAAGTGTAATTTCTGTTATTTCGTCAAGCTCTGTCGCTGCTCTTTGGGAAGGGTGTTATAGGGGAGGGGAAGGTCATTCTTTGGTACCATCCCTTGGATTTATAGACCCTCAGTGGCCTGATTTGGATGTGAAAACACAACAGTGTGTGTTAGCTCAGCAGGGAGGGCTTTGTGCTAAAGGCCTCCTGGGATGAGGCTGCAAACCATCAGAGCGAACCACAGACGCGACAGCTTCCCTTTGCCCGCAAACTTTTTCTAATTAAGCCAGTCAATCTAATTATGTGGAGTTCTATCAAATATTTCTCCAAATGCTTCCAATGCAGCCTGTTGGAGTTGATCAAAGATTGTGAGCCTTCTGATTAGGGGTGTCGGCCCTGATAGGGCTGACATAGATTTCATCTCACTTGGATGCATCTGTCTCCAAGTAGCGTGCAATCCGCCCTCACTCATTTGCTCTGTTGCCTGTATAAAGCATAGAACATAATTACTAAAGTTAAGAAAACATCCCTGTAATTAGCAAGGCAACTCTAAGCACAAGAAATGGAAATTAGTCACAGTATAATAAATTAGCTTGTGCATACATTACATGCAATGAACACCCTTGGGGCCTTATATTTGCCGACTTTGGCGTGCAACCCCATGTATCTCAATAAAGCATTCATCCCTGGGTGGTTATGTTTCAGCAAAAGGAGTTTTCCTTGAATTACAAATTTTTTAATTCTTGTGTAGGTGTAATTTGGATAAACTCTAATATGCATCACTGGGAGGGGTGAAAAGGAGGCAAGTTGGGTGACAAATGTTGACTTTTTGCTGATCTCTTGCCTTTTTGTGTGCAAGCAATTATTAAGCTGCAATATTCAAGGTGTCTCCTGATAGCAACTCCCCGGGCTCCCACCCCAACTGTATTGTTTTACTAATTAGAGCCAGTAGTTAGGAACTCTTTAAATAACCCTGATTTTGAACTATTTTAGTAGCTGCTTCTTTACTGGCAAAAGCCAGGAAATTGGACTCAGGCACACATAATATAGCATTTGCATCAAAATAATACAGCAGGCAACAGAAAATCACAATCACATCAGTCAGAAGGAAGGAACAGAATACAAATTAAAGGAATAATGTAAATTTTTTGCCATTAAGCTTCAATGACCATTTGAAATGGTACAAGGCACAAAGGTTTTTGATGAGCATCATCCAGTTTGATTATTCATACTTGTGTTTCTGCTTGAATTAAAGCAGGAGTGCTAGAGCCTGTTAAAGGAAAATATTTGAATTGGTAGTGAACTCTCACCTTGACTCGCATCCATTTACTTTTCAAATGAATACCAGATAAGTTAGTGCATTTTATAATCGGCCTGTTTTCCAGTGAGTGCTGTCATTACATACCAATTTCTTTTAGAAGTGCTTCATAAGAAACATTAAATACTTACAAATAAGGATCTGTCCATCACCAACTGTAGTTCTAGAGTCACTATCTCACTTTGGGTAGGTGGTTGAAGGGGATATTTTGTATATGTTCTCTTGGTTTGGTTCTGGCCCCACTTTTCCTTCTCTCCTCAGGGAAATTTCCATATTTGCAGTGTTTTGTCCATGATCAGAAAAGTCAGATTTCAGAAAACTAAAACAAAACACAAGGGTGTGTGTTGCCCTGATTGACTGACAAGCAGCAACTAGCCTGTGTTGAATAGAGTTTTACCTCAGAGTACTGACATCTAGGATTGGGGGGATGCACTTTCTTCTTGAGGGAGGGATGGGAAGTAGACTTTCTATGCATGGTAACCACTGTCCCTCTGTTTTACCTCATGGACTACCAATTGGTTCACTCTACCTCACCTATACCTATGGTTGTAATGTCCTCTGAACTGCTTTGTGGCTATACCCATGATCAGAATATTCTCAACATTGTTACAACTACCCTCTTCGCACTAGACTGTCCTCTATAATTCTGGCCATCCTATTTCTACCCAACTATTTTTGCCCTATGTCAAAGGGTTCCCAATTATGCCTCTGCATACAGATATATAGAATATATATATAGCACATAGGTCATTCTTGCCTAGTCTATCTTCTTGACTTAAGTGCTGAGTCAGAAAATCCAGAAATTATTTAGATCCATGACTTCCTATTTGCAATTACTCTGTAACTTGTATATTTTTAGGGACTTTCTAAAATTGGTTGATCTGCTTTAAGAGGAAATTTGGGGATGGATAAAGGAAAATCAGAAAGAAATGGTGAATCCATTTACTTTGTGATTCTCATTTTAACACAATACTTAGTAATTTCCCAAGTTCAGGTCTAGTTGAATAACCAAAAGCATAACAATAATAACTGACTACTGACCGTGGCCTGAGGAAGACACTGAAACTTTGCTCTACCTCAAGAGGGAGCTTAAAAAAAAAAAAGCATTCATGCTTAGCCAGGCACAAAAGCAAACAAGACAGTTATTACTCAGGATATGCATTTGAGGTTAGGGATGCATTTTTTTTTCTCCTTTGTGTTGCCATTCTGCTGAATGTTGCTAAATGTGGCTATGCATCAATTATTTTTTTTATCAAAAATTGCTTAGCACCAATCACAGGAAAATATAGGTTGTATCAAAATGAGTGAGGCGATGCCCAGAAATGCTGAGGGACCTTGCCTAAATGGTAATGTAATGCCTTGCCTTCTGTTTTGCCGAGAATGATGACTTCATGGGCAGAACAAGTAGTGAATAGAGTTATAGCAAGCAGAAAGCAATGTTTAGAAAATGTTAAGTGGTTCATGGGTTCACAACACATCAAATAGAAGAAAGGGAAAGTAAATCATCTTCCAGGGCTGATCAGAAGTCTTGCTGAAATAAATTTGTGGGATTCTTTGGCAATGAGTGGAGGGGAAATGATCTTGCTTAATTCCAATTTTAGTAGTACTTCAGAGGCAGTTGCCAGTGGTGTCAGGTACTGATCCAAATGTTAGCACAGTGATCAAATCCCTAAATTGGCTAGTACTGTGACACGGTCAAATACGAGGAAGCCATAAGAAAGAACTTTAAGGGGAACTGCTGAGCATGGGCAGAAACTACTTCTCATGCGGAATTTTATTATGCTTTCTTAATAAGCAGTGTATTCATTCTCACCATGCATTTGCACAAAAGACCAGAAGGGTACTGAAGGAGGTATTCTGGTCTATTAGCTAAGAATTATGCCTTTTTAAAATGTATAAACATTTATGTGTCCACAGAGACTGAATTGTCCACTGGGAACAGAACACACATATTTTAAAAAGATGCTTATTAACACTCACATATGCATGTGAGTGTGTGTGTATATGTGTATTCACTGGTATTTAGGAATTAAAATCTGTTACAGACTGTTTAGAGATTTAAAAAATTATAAACACTAAATAAGTTTATCTGGAGATGTAGCAATTTTGTAAAATTCAAGGATCCAGAATGATTCTTTACAAAAGGAAGTATAGTTGTTGTTTTTATTTCTTTTTACTTTTTTTGGAGCCTTGAAAACGGGATGATTTACAAGAAATTGTCTATTATGTAAACATTCAGGACATGATGCTAAAGAAATGCGATAGGCTTTTATTTGTGACTTTGAGAATAAATATCATGCAAACATATACACATCCACATATAGTCATTCATTTAAAATGAATATATATCTGACTATACAAAAGTGACTCAATAACTAAAATGAATTTAAACATATCATCAAAATAGTTTATTTCAGAAACTGGCAACTATATTGCTAACTTTACATTGCAGAATTAGACCTATAAATACATATTTATTCACTGTATCATAATATGTCCTCTATAAGATAAGTAATGTCTATGACAAATGATACTTCACCTCACTTAGTGATTTCTCTCTTTGTGTATATATGTGTGTGTGTGTGCGTAGTAAGAGAGACAGAAAGCATATAAAATCCAAAATATATTGTGTGTGCATCTTTTAAGGATTCAACCAGTCTGTCATTTCCTTCCCCTTAAGTTTTCTTTGTTTTAGATATTATTATTCTGGCTTTGGGGTACAGTGAGCAGTCCTACAATTTCACTGTTAGAGGGATCCCCTAGGAAAGTAACTCCCTATACTAATACAGATCAACTTAGAGAGGTAGGGACCAGGGAGAGGAGAAATAGAGGTTATGTCTCTTGCTTAGGATTGATCAGACAGTCCCCATGTATCAGAGATGGGACTTGACTCCAGGTCTCTCATTCTAAGGCTAGCTCTCCACTGTTTTCCTTGTTGCCCTAAACTATATTAATTCTTGGCTGCACATATATGTAGTTTTATTAGCAAAAGAATCTTTGTTATTTTCTTAAGGCAAAGACCCATATCTGTTTTTGGACAGAGCAGTGACAGGTGAAAAAGAAGAACCAGCAGAACCTATTTCTAGGGAAGCAAAAACACAAAATATAATTAAAATTGTTGGTTTTCAAAAGAAAACACTATGCATATTGAAATGTTAGCTTGGATAGGTACAAATAGAGATTTTTAAAACACAGACTTATTTGCCTACTTTAGTCTTCTTATGTTATTTCACTATTCTTGGAGGCTCAGCATTCCAACTTTACATTTTTTCCACATGGGCAGTGTTTGTGACAGCACCTGACCCAAGGATGTAGAGCTCTAGAAAATATTTTTTACTAGAGATATCAGCTATTTAATGTTTCAGATATGTGTTGGAGATCGGGGAGGATGGGTGAAGAGATGGTAGAGATAATGACATTATTATTAATAAAATTTCACCCTTGCAAACTCAAGCACCTTTTATGAATGGGCCTCCCAGCAATTTCATACTGAACAAAATCCCCTATTTCAATCTATATGGCACCTGTGAATCAAACAACTCTAAAAGTGCTTTACCAATGCTGTATGTACAGGGGTATGAGACCTACTCCTATTTTCAAAGCAACTCTGAATTTTGAGCCATTAAAAACTCCATTAAGCACACGCTTTTGTTCTTTGTCTCCAAAATACTGAAAAGGGTCATTCTAATAGAGAAACATTTCTAATAGAACATCATCTGGTAAGTGCTTTCACTATCTGTTGGGCTGGTTTAATTGGTAGGCTCACTGGAGCACCAAGAGGTTAAACGGCTTGCTTGGGGTCACATGGTAAGCCATTGGTGCAGCTGCGACCAAGAAGTCCTGGCACACTGTCATCACACCCTCTCACCCTACCCTACCACCCACTCTAACCACTAGACAGAAGCACTTTTATGAATGAACCTCTGTTCAAAGCTGGGTGGGCGCCAGTACTCTCAGGGGGTGAGGCAGCCGGGGAGAACTGAATGCCGGCACAAGTTGTCATTCAGAAAGCAAATGACACATCAGCCCCAAGGACTGGCTTTGCCACACTTGCCCCCCAACCTTCACCCCTGCCCCCATCTGATCACTAGGGTAGAACAGCCTGGCATTGAAGGCAGAGGATGATATTCTTGGGGTAGACCATCAAAATGTTCATTTTGAGTGTTAGAAGTGGCAGTGGAGCCCACAGCCACAGATGGGCACAAAAACTAGAGTGCATTAAAACAGATTTTCCTTGTGGGTCAAAAATTATTTTGTAACAGACTATTATTTTAAACCTTTTCTTTATTCCAACCACTCATAATATTCCTGCTCTCTCTGATTGCTGGCCCCTGTTTATGTTAAGAGAACTGAATTAATGAAGCAGGTTTAACTAGTGACTGACAAACTTGTTGACTTTGGGGTACAATTGTTTCTAGGTAGCTTTTGGAAATCTATGTGAATATATAGCTCTTGTTATATAGATAGATACATATACAAAGCTGCACAAAACACTTACCTATGTGATAGGTCAGGTTTTTCGAAATAATTATTGGCATTTTGAGGTTTGTAAAGAAGGATTTACATATTTCTATGCCTGGTCCAGAGTTTCTCTGAGGTAGCTGTATCACTGACTTGGATCTAGAATAAGTTATTTAGGTTCTTCTTTACATTTGGTTTTTCTTCCTTCATACTCTTGATTCATACCTGTGATATGTTTTGAATTCATCTTTATTGGAAGAACCTAATGTCATGATTCACCCTCTACAGCTGCTTTCTCTTTCCTATCAGCCAACCATGTATTTGCTATAGAATTGAATAGTTTTAGAGATGAAAAGGATCTCAGAAGTTTTCAGTGAATGATAAGGAATTCTTAGTCAGTTACAGGTTGAACTGAATGACCTCTGAGGTCCCTCTCGTTTCTGAGAAGCATTCTGATTCCTTGATTCAGGACAATGGGGGTGACACAGAATGTTGGACTTGGAGAAAGGACATCTGAGTTCAAATCTTCCCTCACACACTGACTGCATGACCCTGGGAAAATCCCATCATATCTCTCAGCCTCAGTTTCCCCACTTTCAAACAGGAAATATAGCTCCTATCTCAAAGAGTAGTTGAGAGGATCAGATAAGATAGTATAAACAAAATGCTTTGCAAACCTTAATGTGCTATACAAATACTATTTTTAGGATTATTAATATCTTGCTTAATTCATACTTGACCAAAGATTCCTTCTCCAACATTCCTACTAAGTGAACTTTCAGTCTTTTTGTGAAGAACTTCAATAAAGGGGAGCCCCTATCTTCTCCAAGGCCATTCCACTTTGGATTGGCACTAATTGTTATGAAGTTTTTCGCCTTCACACCAAACCCTAAATCTATCTCTTTAAAAGTTCTAACCACTGCTCTTAGGCCTGCCTTTGTGACCACAGAAAAACAAGTCTAATTCCTTTTCTATATAAAAGCCTTTCAAACACTTGAAATCAGTTAACATCATTCCACTACCTTATCTAGGAGATCCATCTCTGGTTCTTTCAGCTGAGCCTCATAGGGTATGCTTTCTAGGCTTCTCACCTATTACAACTCAAGCTCTATGATAGCTACACAGATGATTAAGGTATGGTCCTTTTAGGGAGCTGATAGTCTTACTGGGCAAGATATGACAAAAATATGAAAACTGAAGTAAGACAAAGCTTAAAAAAACATTGAAGACAATGTGAATAATTCTTAGATTTGCATGGTATATTATTGTTTCATAAGAAATGATCAGCAGGCTGATTTCAGAAAGGCCAAGAGAGACTGACATGAACTGATGCTAAGTGAGTAGAACCATGAGAACACTGTACACAGCAACAAAAGATTATGTGATGACCAGCTGTGATGACTTGACTCTTTTCAGCAATGAGGTGATTCAGGACAATTCTAATAGTCTTGTGATTGAGAGAGCCATCAGCATTCAGAGAGAAGATTATGGAGACTGAATGTGCATCACAACATAGTATTTTCACCTTTTGTTGTTGTTTGCTTGCTTTTTTTTTTCTTTCTCATTTTTTCCCCTTTTGATCTGATTTTTCTTGTGCAGCATGAAAAATGTGGAAATATATTTGGAAGAGTTACATATATTTAACCTATATTGGATTACTTGCTGTCTAAAAGAGGGGGGAGATGGGGAAAAAGGGAAAAAAATCGGAGCACAAGTTTTCGCAAGGGTGAATGTTGAAAACTATCTTTGCATGTATTTCAAAAAATAAAAAGCTATTATTATTTTTTAAAAAAATTAAAAAGATTTGTATTGCAATTTATAAAGTGTTTCCACATTCTCTGTGCCTAAATAGATTATATCACATTAACAATGACTGTCCCCACTGCTTCTATGCCCTCTTCCAATGATCCTGTATTGGTTTTACAAGTTCTTAATATGTATGCACATATATGTTGCTTCTCTCAAAGAAAGAAAGTTAGCTCCTTGCACAAAAAAAGGGACTTTCACTTTTGACTTTGTATTGTCAATGCTAAACATAGTGATTGTAACATAGATGCTATTTAATAAAATGCTTATTATTGGATTAATAAATTGAATGATATATTATACTAGAGAATCTTATGAAATAGATCATTAATGTCTGAGTGGAAAAGAAGGAGGGCCCATTCATTATTTAGGAAGAATAAGAAATATCAGAGACACATTTTGAGAGATCCACTGAATACCCACACAATGTTAAGTGGTCTTCAGGATCAATTATAAGACTTTCCCTTTGGTATTTAAAATATTTCAGAACTTGGCTTCTTCCTACGTTTCCAGTCTTCTTATTTCATACTCTCCTTTGAGGACTCTTCAGTCTGGGTACACTGATCTCCATGCCATGCCTTCTATAACTTTCCATCTCCTGACTCAATTCCTCTTCACTGTGTCTCCCATGACTGCAATGCTCTTGTTTCTAAACTCTACTACATGGCTTCCTTGGCTTCTTTCAAAACTCCAAAAAAAAGCTATCTCCCTCATTAGAATATTAGCCCTTTGAGGGAAGGGACCATGTAATGCCAGGAATATTATAAGTGCTTAATAAATGCATGTTGACTGTCTGACTGATCTGGAAGAAGGCTGCCTAATTCATAGGCAGATCCACAGTGGAAAATTTGTGGGAGGGCATAGGCAAGAGTTATAAAAAACAAGAAAGCCTGGCTAAGTTGCTACCCATAACATTGGAAGGGATACCAACATCAGTGAAATAACAAATCTGTTGAGACATTGACTAATTCCCCCCAACTATTACATCAGATCCCCAAGACAATGTTATAAGATAATCAGGGTAATTGATAGAATTCTTATTTCACAAATGAGAAAATAGACTCAGATGACTTAATTGATTTCCCCAAGGTCATATACCATCTTGATTTTCACTTTAAGTCTAAATAAAATTGTAAAACATACCATTAAAGGGATAGTTTATGAAGGTGAAACATTAAGATCCAGAGTAATCATTAAAAATAAGTAATGATCGACTTATTTCTAGTCTTTCACCGAGAAAGTATTTCTAGTTTGTTTATATATATATATATATACATATATATATATATATATATGTATATGTATATATATATATATATTATATATATATATATATATATAACAATCTCTGGCACATTCTATCAAGATGAAAAAGGTTAAAATAAAATTTTAATGATAATCTTTGTGTTTGTCTCAGGACCATTTTTAACCAAGTTCAAAAAGGTGGGTCTGCAAATGATGATTTTTTTACCCACATTGAGTCATGAAGCAACGTAAGACATGGGGAATAATATGTAATGAATAGTACCATGATTTTGATGACTAAATCCCCTTCCATATGGGTACTTCTTTCAATGATACCGAGTATAACTAATTTATGTCTGCTGATCCTGTGCAGCCCTTGTCCACTCATCACAAGGAATCCACCCAATATGCTGATGGATCCAGAGGATGTCAGTCGCTCCTGAACCAAAGGAGGAAAGGCATAGTGATTTATTTTCTTTACTTTTTCATATTGAGCCATACACACAATAATAGTATTCTTTTTTTTTTTTTTTTCTTTTTGCTGAGGCAATTGGGGTTAAGTGACTTGCTCAGGGTCACACAGCTAGGAAGTGTCTGAGACCATATTTGAACTCAGGTCCTCCTGACTTCAGGGCTGGTGCTCTATTCACTGCGCCACCTAGCTGCCCAATAATAGTATTCTTGTGTGTATGTGTGTGTGAGAGAGACAGAGAGAGAGTATGTGTGTGTATGTGTGTACATATGAAAGAAAAAATTAGCAAGATCTTGCAAACATTTTTCTATAGTCAATTATATCATCAAAATCACACAGGTGAACTGAAATAATGCCAAATCCCAGGGTTTGTTATTCTTATATTGTCAAATAATATTGGAATAAAAAGAGCAAAATTTAGCTTTAAAGTTTCTCCTCTGATAAGATATCCTCTATTCATAGACTAATATTCATAAGATTCTTTGGTTTTACCCAGAGATAAGCTTGCTCAATAATTGTTTGATTGCCCCTATCAAGAGAGGCACAAAATAGACATATGCTTGACAAAAGTGTTCGCCAGTATTGTTAAGGATATTTTAAACAAAATTCTCATTTTTTTCTTGCAAATTAAGATACTCTGAGATATTACTACATATCTCTCAGATTGGCTAAGATGATAGGAAAATATAATGATGAATGTTGGAGGGGATGTAGGAAAACTGGGATACTAATACATTATTAGTGGAGTTGTGAACTGATTCAACCATTCTGGAGAGCAATTTGTAACTATACCCCAAAAGCTATCAAACTATGCATACCCTTTGATCCAACAGTGTTTCTATTGGGCTTGTATTCTAAAGAGATCATAAAGGAGGGAAAGGGACTCACATCTGCAAAAATGTTAGTGGCAGCCTTTTTTGTAGTGGCAAGAAACTGAGGAAACTGAGTGGATGCCCATCAGTTGGAGAATGGCTGAATGAATTATGGTATGTGAATGCTATGGAACATTATTATTTTATAAGAAATGATCAGCAGCGTGATTTCAGAGAGGCCTGGAGAAATTACATGAACTGATGCTAAGTGAAGTAAGTAGAATGGAGAACATTGTACACAGCAACAAGATTATGTGATAATTCTGACGGAAGTGGCTCTTTTCAACTTCAAGGTGATTCACACCAGTTTCAATAGTCTTGTGATGGAGAGAGCCATCTGCACCCAGAGAGAGGACTGTGGTAACTAAGTGTGGATCACAACATAGTATTTTCACTTTTTATTGCTGTTTGCTTACATTTTGTTTTCTTTCTCATTTTTTTTCCTTTTTGATCTGATTTTTCTTGTGCAGCATGATAATTGTGGAAATATGTCTAGAAGAAGTGCACATGTTTAACATATATTGTATTACTTGCTGTCTAGGGGAGGGTAGAGGGGAAAGGGAGGGAAAAAATCTAGAACACAAGGTTTTTCAAGGTGTGAATATTGAAAATTATCTATGCATATGTTTTGAAAATAAAAAGCTTTAATAAAAAAGTTTTTTTAAAAAAATATTTCTTATAGATAATGGAGTCTTTTAGATTTTCCTTTTTCTTTTAGATTTCCGTCTGGATCTCCCACAGCCATCTCAAGCTGAACATGTCCAAAATTGAATTCATTATCTTTTTTCCTAAATTTACCCCTATTTCTAAATTCTCTGTTTGTGATAAGAGCACCATCATACTTTCAGTCACTGAATTTTATCATCGTGGAGTCAATCATAACTTTTCCCTCCACCTTATATCCTTCATATAATCTGTTGCCAAATATTCATCAATTTTCTTTTCTGTCCTCTTCCTTCCACTCACATAGTCAGCATCCTAATTTCAGCTATGACTTCTCCCAATGGTTATTGTCCTTCATACTCGAAGAAGACTGAAAGAAGACTATGTCAGGGACAGTAACTAATTAGACCAAAAGGAGTTCAGAAAGTTCTACCACATGTTGGGCACAGTAATCCACATGAACATCTGGAGTATAAAAGTCCCTAAAATATGCACATTTCACCTTTTTTGAGCTACTATAATTTTGCTTTGCTTCTAGAGCACAATGCCTTCTTTGATGAAGACAGGCCATGTTGGGTGGTCCTGTGTCAATATCTTTCATGCTTCCCAACTGATTCCAAAGTTCCCAAGTTTTGGTATATTATAAGTGCTTAATAAATGCATTTTGATTGACTGATTGACCTAGAAGAAGACTGACTGGATCTTGAGCAGAACCACAGAGGATTTATGGGAGAACATGGACAAGAATAACAAAAAACAATGGCTAGATTGTAACTGTGATTTTGGAAGGAATACCAGCGTCAGTGAAATAACAGGGCTGTTGAGATACTGAATAATTCCCATAAACTATCTCATTGGATCTCCAGGATAATGCTTGTGTATAGATCACAATAGTCTACTGATAGGTCTTCCACCAAGTCTCTTCAATCCATCTTCTCCATACTACCAACCTGACAATCTTATGCACAGCCATATCATTTTCAGCAGCTCTCAGAAGATGGAGGGGTGACTGTCTCCCCTTTATCATTCCTTTTGCAGTTCTTATCATATTTTATCCCTATTTAACATATTCCAGTAGCTCTTTTTTGTCTCTAAGATGAAATATAACTCTTTTATTTGGCATTTAAAGTCCTTCACAACCAGGCTCCAAGCTGCCCTTCTTGGCTGATTTCTTATCCCTACTCCTCACACATTTTATATGCTAGCCAAAACGGCCTTCTTGCTTCTCTCCAAATGCAGCATTCCACATGGAACCTCCATGTCTGTTCACAGGCTAACCTCACTCATGTTAGTTGGAATACCCAGTGCCCTTCAAGGGATAGTTCAAGTGCTTCCTCTTAGACAAGATCTATCCCATTCTCCTCATTGTTAGTGCTTTACTTTTTCAACCAAATTGACTATATATTTACTTTTTATATTGTCTCTATTTGCTTATCTGTGTATAGGTTACAAGCTACCCTCTGCAATTTAACCCAAGAGAATATAAACTTTTGAGGGCAGGGATTGCGTTTCTTTTATCTTATCTTATCTTGGTATACTCAGTATGTAGCTCAGTGCCTTGCACCAGGTAAATAAATGCTTGTTAAATTGCACTGGCACTGCATTCTAATATGCAGTCTCTAGTTCCAAGACCAGAGAGCTCATTCTACTGTAGCAGGGATCTTTTGCTAAGACCTTTGCTAAGACAAGGAAACTACAGAATATTTTTTACAGGATAGATAGAGGGCCATAGAGATGTGTGTGTGTGTGTGTGTGTGTGTGTGTATACATATATATGGTGTGTGTGTGTGTGTGTGTGTGTGTGTGTGTGTTCATAGCAAAGGGCCAGGAGTGCTTGAGGCCAGAGGGGAACACAGCACCAATACCATCTGGTGGGAGCTTTGAGAACTGCAAAAGGAATGATAAAGGGGAGACATACTGACCCCTCCATCTTCTGGGAGCTGCTGAAAACTGTATGTGAGTAGGGTCTGCTGAAGGAGCTAAAAGAGACAGTTAATGTAATGAGTCTTATCTGGTAGGTAGCTGGGAGTATGAAGTTATAAAGATATGTTTCTGGGGAAGGGTATTTACTGACAACAGAACTTCCTACAAATTATATTTAAGAGTTCTATTTGTTTTCTTTTACCGATCAATAGAATATTTCTCCTTTGAGTATGGAACTGTATTCTTGGAAGGAGAGTGCAACAATTTATTACCCAGCATCTACTATTGCTATGGCAGACAACTTGATGTAATGGAAAGAATGCTGGATTTGCAGTCAAAAACCTCTATTTTGACAGATGACTCTAGAGCTGTGTAAGTTTGGACAAGTTTCCCTTAGACTTTCTGCTCCTAATTTCTCACTTATAAAGTGATAGGAAAATATAACCTCTAAAGTCCCTTTTAGCTCTAAATCTATAATAAATAAATGAATGGAGAACAATTCCTGTTTATATTGTACTTAAGGTTTACAAGGCTCTTTCTTTATAAGAACCCTTTAAGTAGGTACTCAGAGGTATTATCCCTATTATACAGATGAGGAAACTGAGGCCAGAGAGATAAAGTGATTTTTTTCAACATTACACAGTTAGTAGACTCCAGGAACCTAGGCCTTCCTGACTCCTGTATCCTATCCAGTAGCGATAGAAGTGAGAGATGGGGGAAGAGGGGAGGACACCTTCATTTTTTCATTCATTCATTTAAAGCAGCATATAAATTTGCTTAATTGCTTGCTTTAAAGTGATATCCTCAATCAATCTCTCCAGAGTAGAAAGGAGCAGCCTTAGATGTATTTGCCCCTATTTTGATGGGCAAGCCTGCTCATTCTAACAGTTAAGTCATCTTCTGAAGTTGCTTCCACTTGGTTTACTGAATTTTCAAGGCATTTGTTTAGCTTTAATAAGAATAGTTAAATTTTTGTGGAACTTTAAGGCTTGCCAAAGAGTTTTAATTTGACTTTATTTGATCTTCACAACAACCCTGAAACGAAAATGCTATTATCATCTTCATTTTACATATGTGGGAACCAAGGCAAACAAATTAACATGGGTCACATAACTAGTAAGTATCTGAAGCCAAATTTAAATTGAGGTCTTCCTGCTTCCAGGCCTTACACTCTATCCTATCACCAAGCTGCTAAGGACAATAAGATGCCTAGATATTTCTTAGACTAAATATTTCTACTCAAGTACAAGAGCCTGTCAGAATTTCTTTTAAGGAGATACGAATTCTAAGATTTGGGTAAAGAAGAAGTAGCATTTCACATATTTTTTAAAGTTATCTGCTCTTAGCTCCTTTGAAAAATTGAGGAACTTTTTTTTTTGGTCTGGGGCATAAAAGGTTATTTCTTATTGTTCATCTACTTCAAGGTTTACTGTTGCATTCTCTTTGTTGCTTTTTCTTTATCATTTGAAAACAACACTCCCCAAATCATCAGCCTTTTTAGCACAAATTTATGATGATGCAAGGAGCTTGAAGTGAGAAAACTGAGAGCATTTCTTCCACACAAGATTGCTTTCAGGGATCATTCCACTTGACTGGCTAAGGAGAAAACTGCTCTGATAGAAACTATTTTATAATAGTTGGGAACTTTATAACAATGCAGTACCAACTGAGCTGATTTATTCTAATATACCAGGGTGGAGAATTGTTATTCACCAAAGCAGAAAATGTTGCTGGCTTTTCCAAAGTGTTTAAAATCAAACAGCCCCAAAGTCACCCTCTGATTATTTTGGTAGTCTTGGGTGGCCAGGCAATCAATTTTTGTTAATAGCCAGACTATTTTGAAAAGCAAATATCACATTCAGCTATGACTGATAAGAATCTACCTTTCTTATAATTGTTCTGGGAGGCTGTTTCATATGATTAAAGAGAGAATGATGAAATTTTAGTAGAAGCCAGTGATTAAAACAACAAAACACATACACACACACACACACACACACAGTAACTCTAAAATGTGCTATTACATTTTAAGGAAACAATCAAGCAATTCCCCCTATTAGTCAATGTCAAAGGGAAAAGGGGAAAATTGGAGAAATACAGTCAGGGACTCCTCCAGTAGCATCAATCTCTCCTTAGCCCCTTTCTTTAGAGCCATAACTAACATTTTTCATGCCCAATGCAAGCTGCACAAAATTAAACAAACAGGGAAAACAGCAAGAAAAGCACCCTCAAGTCAACATTTAAGAAAATTTCATTTGTAAGAGTCACAGAGACTCCAGAACATGGTGAGATTACTCTCGCCTATTTTAATGAATTAATGAATTAATCTTGCTAATTACATGCTAAGCTCCATGTTTTTACTATGGAAAGACTATAAATTCTGTTGCCCTCTAAATTTCAGTGCCCTAGAGCAAAACCTTGAGAATCTTTACCCTTGTCAGACCATAATTCCTACAAATAGAGCTCATTTTATTTTGGGGACTAAAAAATCTGGTTAAGTCCTATAAGCAAGAATACTTCTGAATACTTTAGTGAAGGCTGTGCCCTCAAAATAAATAAATTCTATCTTTTGGCCATTTTGTCTTTAACTATCAAATCAATTAAGAAGAATTGTCCTGGAATATGCAGAGGTCTTCTGCTTGAGAATAGGTTTCAAAACTAGCCTTTTTAGAACTTGCTTTCTATGAAGAGAGAGAGCCTGCAGACACGAAGGCTCGTTGTTGGTCTTGACATTTCATAATTAAAATTGCTGGGTCTGAAAAACTCTTACTCAATTAGGTTCTCCTCTCAAGGTCCTGATTATCTTTTTAATTTGCTGAGAAAGATTTTTGGAGCATATTGAGAGTGCAGCTGCCCAGAGTTGAACTATGCGCATTTGGAAGGGAGATTAATTACTGTAAGTTGGGTTTGAATTTCACTTGTGAAAAAAGTATGATTAGGAGTGGGGAAGATATAACTTAGGATCAAGACACAGACTAATGAACTACCTCAAGCCCTCCAAAATGCAGTCAGAATTTTTTTAAGAGTTCTGTCTATCTTAGTGCATCTCTTCTTTGCTTTTCTTTATAAAGTAAGAGGGGAAGGGCAATGTTAAAATGATAGCATTGAGCTCCCAATTTTAAGTTTAGTTTTAGTTTGGTTTAAGAATGGTTGCATGACAGATCCTGTACTATTACAGTCCTCTCCCCCCCATCCCCCACTGCCCCAATCATTTATGGGAGACAATCTCTCTACAGCGGGTTCTCTGGCAGAAGCTGGTTCTTAGAATTATCTGGGGAGAGTTAAGCCTTTGCCGGGAGTCTGGCCATGTCCTATTCTCTGCCCCGGGATTCAAATGTAGGATTAATGGTGGCATATGGTGCACAGCGGTCCTACCAACTAAAGCCTTTTGGGTCTGTCCTGAAGGCACAACTTGTACCTCTCCCAGGTGGTCCCCATTGTTTAATGCTCGGATCCCAGGGAGATTATTAAACAGCAACCTACCAGACAATTGTGTCTTAGTGACAACCTGTTGAGCCTGCTGGGAGGACAGGGAGAGAAGTCAAAACACTTGCTTGCCTAATTTACTCAAGATGCAGACTTGCTTTATGTTTCCATAATTCCCAAGGCCAACTGATTCTGGTTATGAGTTTTCAACCCTGTGAAGGACAGAGGAAAGGAAAATACTCGTCTAAAGGTGCTTAACAGAACGTTTTGATTATCTCTTTTGGATGTGGCTGGGACCACCTTATCTGTGGGGGAGTTTTATTTTTCTGATTGAAATACGTCAAGAATTTAAGGCTACTCTACTACTTGATGGACAAGACAGGCTATTTAAATCCTAGAGAATCCTTTTCTGTTAGTTGATCAAGAAATATTTCTTATATTTACTATGTGGTAAGAACTAGGGATACGAAAAGCAAAAACAAGGTCCTGCCCTCAAAGAGCTCATATTCTAAAGGAGGAAACAAACAAGGAAAAACTACAATATGCTTATTCACACCATATATATACTTGGTAAATATTAGGTAATCTCTGAGGGAAGAAGGCATTAGAGATGAAAGGGGAGCTTTCTCTGGACTGCTATTGTGACTGATAACAAAGACATCCCCAGGACAATTCTTGACAAATAACACTGTCTGAACCCTCCTACACTTCCCTTCCTCACCAACATGTGTTTGTACATGAAATGTCAGGTGATATAGCAAAAACTTGTTTTCAATATAATATTTTACTTCCATCTAATGACATGCAAAAACAATTTTTAACATTTTTTTTATTTTGAGTTCCTAATTCTATCCCTCCTTCCCTCCTTTCTTCCTTCTCTAAGATGGTAAGTAATTTGATACAGGCTATACATGTACAATCATATAAAATATTCATATAATATAAGCTCTTTCTCTAGAAGCAGATAGCATTTTTTTTATCACGAATCCTTTGGGATTCTATTGGATCATTATATTCCTGAGAATAGCTAAGTCATTCATGGTTATTTATTACATAATATTGCTGTAACTGTATACAATGTTTTCCTGGTTCTCCTCAATTCACTCTGCATCAGTTCATGTAAATCTTCATCAGTTCATGTAAATCGTCATTTCTTAAAGTACAGTAACATTCCATTACCAGCATATGCCACAACTTGTTCAAACATTTCCCAAATGATGTTCATACCCACAATTTCCAATTCTTTGCTGCTGTAAATATTTTTATACATTTGGGCCCTTTCCCTTTTTTTAATGGTCTCTTTGGAATACAGATTTAGTTATTTGCTGGGTCAAAGATTATGACAGTATCAATACCCTCTGGGCATAGTTCCAAATTGTTCTCTAAAATGCTGGGATCAGTTCACAATTCTACCAACAGTGCATTAATGTCCGAATTTCCCCATATCTCCTCCAACATTTAACATTTTCCTTTTCTGTCACATTAGCCAATCTGATTGGTATAAAGTGGTATCTCAGAGTTATTTTAATTTGCATTCCTCTAATCAACAGTAATTTAGAGCATTTTTATATGATTATAGATGGGTTTAATATCTTCATCTGAAAACTGCCTGTTCATGTCCTTTGACCATTTATCAACTGGGGAGTGGCTTGTATTCTTATAAATTTGACTCCATTATCCTAAATATTTGAAAAATGAGACCTTTATCAGAAACAATGGCTGTAAAAATTGTTTCCCACTGAATGGATGCCCATCAATTGGAGAATGGCTGAACAAATTATGGTATATGAATGTTATGGAATATTATTGTTCTGTGAGAAACGACCAGCAGGATGATTTCAGAGGCCTGGAGAGACTTGCATGAACTGATACTGAGTGAAATGAGCAGAACCAGGAGATCATTATACACTGCAACAACAATACTATATGATGATTAATTCTGATGGTCCTGGCTCTCTTCAACAATGAAATGTTTCAAACCAGTTCCAATTGTTCAGTGAAGAAAGCCATATACACCCAGAGAGAGAGATGTGAAATGTGGACCACAACATAACATTTTCATGCTCTCTATTGATGTTTGCTTGCATTGTGTTTCCTTTTTCTGATTTTTCTTTCTTGTAGATACGATTGTTCTTGCACAAAAATGATGTGTGGAAATATGTATACATGTATTCGATTTGTCAAGTATTTTAACATAATTAACATGTAGTGGATATCCTGCCATCTAGGGGAGGGGTGGGGAGTAGGGGGGAAAATTTGTAACAGAAAGCTTTGTAAGAGTTAATGTTGAAGAATTACCCATACATATATTTTGCAAATAAAAAGTTTTAATTTAAAAAAAAAGTTTCCCAACTTTGTTTCTGCTTTTCTTCTAATCTTGGTTGCATTGGCTTTGTTTGTGCAAAACCTTTTAATTTAATGTAAAGTCTTAGTTGCCCTATTTTAGGTACTACCCTATGCTGGGTCATATTTTCTTTTTTCTATACTCTTTAGGTGAGTTCCTCAATTTCCATAGGTTCAGTTATCATTCTTATTCCCATCCCTCATCTCTCTCCTGAATTCCAGTTCTATCAACTTCTTGATGGCTATGTCAACCTGAATGTTCCATAGGCTTTCTAAACCAAAAGTGTTCAAAACAGAACTCCATATCCACATCCCCTAAATTAGCCCTTCTTCCAAACTTCCCTGCTTTTTTTTAAAGGACACTATCATTTCTCTAGTATCTGAGGTTCATGACATAGGAGTCATCCTTGATCCTTCCCTCTGCCTGACTGCCCATATCTAATCACTTTCTTATTCTTGTCAATTCTGTCTTCCCAATTATTACTCTCTTCATAACATTTCTTATCCCATCCCTTTTGTTCTTTCACATGACTGTCATTTTTCTCCAGGTCCTCTTTCCTGCAAGTCCTCTGCAATATCATCTCTTATTTGGTTTCCTATGTTTCAATTTCTTCCTGTACTCATTGAAAAGTTTAACTCCCATGATAGAGAGACCTCCTAAGTCATATGTGACCTAGAAATACAGATATCAACAGTTTTTGTTGTCAGTTCTTCAGGGTAGGCCCACCTGCCAAAGGTAAAAGTATAGGGCACCTCCTGCTAAAGACAAGAGTTACCAATACCAATACAGAAATCTTTTGAGAAATGTCAAAATAGATTCCTGCTTCATGTAATTTCCCTTTCTCCTAATCTGTGTTAACTCCAAATTAACTGATTTGACTGTGTAAGAGTACAATCATGTGTAGGAACACACTGGCAGGAACACATGGAACATTTGAGCCTCTTCTAATAGAGAAACCAAAAATCAATCTTATTTTTCAGAGATATTTTTCAGCTTGTGGATCTGAAATCCTAGAGAGACCAATGGTCATCTCTAGCTTCCTTCAATTCAATTCAACAAACATTTTAAATGTTTATGTGATTTCAATTCATCCCTTTACCTCTCCCTTTATATACTTGGCCAAATGATATAGGGAAGATTAGATTTATCAGGCATTCACCTGATAACCTATAGGGTGATCAGCTTATTCCATTTGCCTTATATATCTCTAATGAGGTGGGAAACTCAATATCTGCTAACATTGCCCATAACACTTTTGGAAAAGGTAGAGTTAATTGAGAAACATTTCCTTTTATTGGGCAGAAATCTGCATTTTTGCAGCTTCTATCCATTGCTACTTTGCTGCCAAGAAAACCATTCCTTTCCCACATGCTAGAAATACTTGAAAACAGCTCTCTCTTCTCCAGGCTAATCATCCCTATTTTCTTCACCCAAGCCTTGAAAGACATGACTTTGAGTCCTCTCAAAGCCTGGTCACTCACACCTGGTTAAATTCCAATTTGTCAGTGTTGTAGCAAAAAACAAACAAAACAAAACAAAACTGAACGCAGCATTCAAAATGTGGCAGGGTACAATAGGATTATCACATCCCTTCTTTTGGATCCAATTGCAAGGTTAATGTAGCCTAAGATAGTGTTTGCTTTTTGAGCAGCCACATTCTACAACACTATTGACTCATGTTGAGCCTGCAACACATTAGAAATCCCACATCTTTTTTCATATGAATTATCTAACTATCTCTCTCACTCATCCTTTTGCTTTTTTAATCCAACTACAGGACTTTCTATTTATTGCTATTAAATCTCATCACTGAATAAAATGGTAAATATAAAATATTTTCCAAATGTTAGGTTTTTTATCATCATCGTTTTTATTTTCTTATTAGATATGGACTTTTGTTCTAGTTTATCAAATTTTTATTGGATTTTGTATCTTCTGTCCTTACCAGGAAAAACTTAGGCTTTTATCATCTCTAGTGATGTTTCAACTAGCTGGCCTTTGGGCTCCATTCCCACTCCAAAATTCTGTAAGTTGTATAGTTGAACCAGTTCTGAACATAAATCATTGAATGTAAAACATAAAACATAACCATGTTCTGAACATAAATTTATTTTGTTCACAGCTGTAATGTGAGAGGTTATTAAATACCTTGCTGAATTCCAGGTGTATATTTATATTATTGTAATATATTACATATTATTATTATATTTTATATATAATATCATTATATATTATATATGCAGGCATTCCCCTGTACGTTTAGCCAAACTGTTCCTCCTCCCCTAAAAACACTTTCATCTGCCATGACCAACTGTTAGGATAAACTCATGGTGGTTTGTAGTTGGGATGGAAAGGGAATAAGCATTTATGTAGCACTTACTATCTGTCATGCATTGTGCTAAGAATTTTTTTTTATGAATATCTCATTTGAAACTCATTCTATCCCTATAAGATAGGTGCTATTTTTATCCCCTATTTTACAATAAAGGACCCTGAGGTTAACTCCTAAGTCATTTGCCAAATAACTTATCCAGGGTTTCACAGCTAGTTATTAAGTGAGCCTGAATTTAAACTGCATTAGAGTTATTACTTTTTTCTTTTTTAAGTAATCACCAATCATCTTTTCAATACTAGGTTCTAGAATTTTGCCATGAATGAAAATGAAGTTCATTAGTTAATAGTTTCTTCTTTTTAAACATGAGAACCATAGTTAATCATTTATTCCTTTACTATTCTTCTGTTCTCTAGGGTTTTCAAAGATATGGCTCAAAATCACTTTTACAATTTTTTTTCAGTACACTGTGACTAGTGACTTGATTTACTGTTAAATGCTTACTATCATCTCACTTATCTTGGGTTTCAATTTGCTGTTTACATTTTTGTTCAATATTTTCCAGTCTAAGGATCATTCTCAGTAGAGAAAATAGAAGCAAAATATTTGTTCTGCTTTCTCTTTTTTGACCATTGTGAACTTTTCATCTATCCCCAAATAATGCCTCTATATCTTATTTTATCTTGTACTTGCCTTCTCTCTTCAAGCATAGCTTAAAGTACACTTTTGTTGTCCTTAAAATTCATTGCAAACCTCAGTTCAATTTGGAATTTAGAATTCCTGGCATTGTTTTTATTGTTGCTGTTGTTATATTTTTTTTACCAGATTGTAATCTTATTATATATATACATATATATATATATATATGTATATATATAATATACTTGAAACCTATCATCTTGAAAAGACTTGCCATAACTTAGCCTTTAAAAATCAGGACCACCTCCATACTACAAGGAAATAATTTTAAATGGCTTGAGTGGACATCATTTTTACATGGATATCTAAATTCTTCCCTGTGCAGCCACATCAGACTCATTAGACAGTTTTTTCACTTTTCTTCCTTACTAGAATCACTTAAGTTTCTTCATCAAATTTCTTTCTTAAGAGCACCCCTTCCTTCTATTCAAATTTAACTTATCAGTTTCTCACCAATAAGCAAAAAATGAAAGTCATAAAATTATTGATGCTGGTTAGAAAGATTTTTGAATTACTATTATTTTTTTAAGGATTAAAAGGAGTAGGGAAAGGAATTTTTAATAGCAACTAGACCAATAGTGTGAACAATGACATATGTTGTGAATTACCAAGAAATTAAAAATATTTGTTCAGGTCTTTGCTTGTGAAAGAAAAATGATAGTAGTAACCAAATCAGTAGATTCTTTTATTAAGAAAGGAAAGAAGAAAAAATCATCAGAGTCCTGCTATTGAAGAATACAATGCCTTCTTTCATTCTCTTACTGTCCTTTTGAAAATACTATTTGCTTTATTTTACACTTTGTATAATTGAGAAATATAATAAGAATTTGAAAAATAATGTGTTTGTCAGGGATTCCTGTTTCAACTGTAGATATTAAACTTACCTATTGTGTGCAACTTTAGAAAGGAGGAAAAATAAAGAATTCATTTTCCCAAGAATAGATGATATTAGCAGTTACACTTTCGAGACTGTTCATTGCATTATATAATAAGTTGTTAATGGAGTACAGGCTCTGAAGCAATGGTCATTCACAACTGTAAGTGAACAAAGTTTTCCAAAATTTACCCCCAGAGCTCACCATTGTCAAAGTTCAAATGTTTGTTTCTTGTGACCCCCGGTTACTTCTTCTAGTTTTTGATTATTTGTTCCATTTCCAATCATACATCTAACAACTATTGCTCTTCCAAAAAGATCTTAACTAGACATCATAATTTCTTTTCAAATGTTAAAAGGTAATGGCTTAAAATATTTGCCCCTCCCTGAGCTATTCACATTTTAATAAGGAATTATTGAAGTCCCCCCTCCCTCTCCTAGTAATTTTGCTCCCTGTTTTCTATTCCTGGGTGTTCTTCATGCCCTTCCTCACCTGTTGAATTCCCATCCATTTTGTAAATCCCATGTCAAATGTCATCTCCAGGAAACTGCTACCATTCCCCCCCCCATAAGTAAGGATCTTTCTCCTCAGATTTCCTGTAACAATTTTTGCACCTCTTTTTATGCACTTATCATTTAATACTATGAATTGCAGTTATCTGCATTTGTGCTTCATTTTCTACTAGAGTATGAGTTCTATAAAGGTAGGAATCATCCTGTTTACAGTTTCCAAACTGTACCTTTCTTAGTGCCTACAAATGCTTTGAACTGAATTTGATTTCATAATTGGAAGGGATATCTGTGACCATCTAGTTCAAATCATGATGAGAAAAACTTTATTTGGCAATATACCCAACAAGTAGTCATCCATTCTTTTTCCTGAAGATCTGTAATGAGGAGGAAACCTACTGCCTCCCAAAATAATCTATTCTATTTGGGCTTAGCTTTATTTGTAGGAAAATTTTCCTAACACAGACCTTAGATTTGCCTCCTTATAAATCCTATCCATTGTTCCCAATTCTGAGTATTGGTTCAATTCCTTTTCCATTTGATACCCTCTATCATGCCCCACCTCTACCCACAAAAAAAAAATCTTTTCCTCACATGGTATGACATCAAATCTCTAATCTATCCTGATTGTTTTCTTTTGGACATTTTCCCATTTATTGATCACTTCCTAAAATGGGATGGCCAAAATTGAATACAATAATCAAAATGTAATCTGACCAGGGTAGAGTATACAGCAAGATGATGGCTTCTTATGAATGGGATTTTATTTCCCTTGATTAACTTTCTTGGTGCTATATCACATTCTGGAGTCATACTGAATTTGTAGGCCACTAAAATTCCAAGCATTTTTCAAATAAATTTCTACCTAGTGGCATCATTCTAATTTGATATTTGTAAAAGTTTGTTTAAAAAACTAAAATGTAAGAAATTATATTTATCCCTATAAAATTCCATCTTATCAAATCCATATCAATATTCTAACCTATTAAGATCTTTTTGAATTCTGTCATCCAATATTATTCAATCCTACCAAAATACCTTTCTTGAACTTTTCCACAATGACAGCATGAGAATATTGTAGAATAATATTTTATTTTCCCCCTAATTACATGTAAAAACAAGTTTGAACATTTATTTTTTTTCTTAAATGTTTTAAGTTCCAAATTCTATTCTTACTTCTGTTCCCTTCCCCCTTCCTGAGACAGTAAGCACTCCTATATAGATTATACATGTAAAGTCTTATAAAATGTTTCCATATTAGTCATTTTATGCAAGATGACAAGAAAGAAAGATAGTATAGAATAAGAAATTTTAATGAATATTTTGCTAAAAATATAGGTCAACTATATTAGTAGCATTTCCTGATATGCCAGTTTAGCAACTCAATCAAAAAAGAAAATATCAGTTCGATATGACCTGTTCTAAAAGAAGCAATACCATTTTTGCCATAACTGTTTCCTTTTTTAGATTTGCAGTAAACATTTCTTTAATAATACATTCAGAATTTTCCCAAGAATTAAAACTAAGCTCAATAGTCTATAGTTTTGCAAATTCTATCCTCTTCTCTTTTTGAGTATCTACTGCATGCTGGCCATGGTGCTAGGTGCTAAGAATACAAAATTTTTTTAAATTTAAATACTCCCTGCCTTCAAAGAGTTTAAATTTTGAATGATGAGCATAGAGATGATTTCAACCCATACACAAATAAATAGATGATATTCAATATGAACTGAGGAGAATCAAACAACTTTTCAGATTATGGAGGATTAAAAAAGCCAGTTTTGATTTTATAATCAAGTTACCAAGAAAATACATTTTTATCAATTTTTCTTAGGGTATGCTATATCCTGAGGGGGCTAGAAATCATCTATCATTTTTATATTTTAATCTATACCCTGAAAACACAAGTCTCATTCTCAGATAGCATCTTAACTGCCTTTTCATTTCCATGAATAAAGAGTCCTTCAAGATTCAAAGAGAAGGGGCAGCTAGGTGGCATAGTAGAGTACCAGCCCTGAAGTCAGGAGGACCTGAGTTCATATCTGGTCTCAGACACTTAACACTTCCTAGCTATGTGGCCCTGGGCAAGTCACTTAACCCCAATTGCCTCAGAGGAAAAAAAAACATTCAAAGAGAAGACTCTATTGGTAGAAAATTTTATACCAGGCTCTGGAGGAAAGGTTTTGTAGTGGAAGTCCTACTTGGCCCTCTTCAAAATATATTAAGTAGTTATGTCTTTTCCACCTCCTTATAAGCTCATCCCTATTTGCAATAACAGTAAAAAAAATCATAATCCTAACCAACATTTATATAGTATTTTCCTCTTTGCTTCTTTTTTTTT
>JAJPUD010001718.1:130018-153850 GCA_023553655.1 Myrmecobius fasciatus | reverse complement strand
TTTGAGCATAGCTCCAAATTGCTCTCCAGAATGGTTGGATCCGTTCACAGTTCCACCAACAATGTATCAGTGTCCCAGTTTTCCCACATCCCCTCCAACAGCTATCATTATCATTTCCTGTCATTTTAGCCAATCTGACAGGTGTGTAGTGGTATCTCAGAGTTGTCTTAATTTGCATTTCTCTGATCAATAGTGACTTGGAGCACCTTTTCATGTGACCGGAAATAGTTTCAATTTCTTCGTCTGAAAATTGTCTGTTCATATCTTTTGACCATTTATCCATTGGAGAATGGCTTGAATTCTTATATATTTGAGTCAATTCTCTATATATTTTAGAAATGAGGCCTTTATCAGAACCTTTGGATGTAAAAATATTTTCCCAGTTTACTACTACCCTTCTAATCTTGTCTGCATTCATTTTGTTTGTACAAAAACTTTTCAACTTGATATAGTCAAACTTATCTATTTTATGATTAATGATGACCTCTAGTTCTTCTTTGGTCACAAATTCCTTCCCCCTCCACAGGTCTGAGAGGTAAACCATCCTACATTGTTCTAATTTGTTTATAATATCATTCTTTATGCCTAGATCATGAATCCATTTTGACCTTATCTTGGTATATGGTGTTAGGTGTGGGTCAATGCCTAATTTCTTCCAGACTAGTTTCCAATTATCCCAGCAGTTTTTGTCAAATAGTGAGTTTTTATCCCAAAAACTGGGGTCTTTGGGTTTATCGAACACTAGATTACAATTGTCATTGAATATTTTGTTCTGTGAACCTAACCTATTCCACTGATCCACTACTCTATTTCTTATCCAGTACCAAATGGTTTTGGTGACCACTGCTTTATAATATAGTTTTAGATCTGGTGCAGCTAGGCCACCCTCATTTGCATTTTTTTTCATTAATTCCCTTGAAATTCTTGACCTTTTGTTTTTCCAGATGAATTTTGTCGTTATTTTTTCTAGTTCAGTTAAATAATCTCTTGGGAGTTTGATTGGTATAGCACTAAATAGATAGATTAGTTTAGGTAGTATTGCCATCTTTATTATATTCGCTCGACCTATCCAAGAGCACTTGATGTTTTTCCAATTGTTTAGATCTGACTTTATTTGTGTGGAGAGTGTTTTGTAGTTTTGCTCATATAGATCCTGACTTTCCCTTGGCAGATATATTCCCAAATATTTTATACTATCGATAGTTATTTTGAATGGAATTTCTCTTTGTATCTCTTGCTGTTGCATTTTGTTGGTGATGTATAAAAATGCTGATGATCCTCTTTGCTTCTTAAACTAACCCAAATCTGATTCTTATAATCAGTATTATTACATAATATAAAGCCACAAGAGAATTTCCCTTTTATAGGAAAATTAGATCTTTAAGGTGAAATTAGTGTTTTTCTGATACAGAAAATGCCTAGAAGTGAATGCCCTTTCAGAACAGGGACTTTTGTACATGTTAATACCTGTATAGCTCATTTGACTATGAAAAAAATAATGCTAAACTGATAGGCAATAGAGACAGAATGGGAATCACCTCCCACTAACCATTTTTTAGAATAACTGAAGCAAAGGAGCAAAGAAGTTGATATTTTTAATGTATCCTAAGGACAGTATCTTAGTTATGTATCTTGGTTATGTTGCTACCCAAATAGCTAGAGACTACTGTCATCAGGAGATGAAGGGAGAACTAAGGGGGAAAGGGAGGGGGGAGTGAACAACTGAGAGATGTCAACCAAAAATCCTAGAAAGGCTGTATGTAGGGTTTTGTTCTGAGCAGGTTTTCTATAATATGTTTTGACGGTTTTGAAATTGGCCCTATGTAGGCCAACAATGAAGGATAGTGGAGCTTACATAGCAGAAAATCCATACTCTCCAGACACCTGCTTACCACAGGAGAATCAGAAGATATTGACCTTCAATTCAGCCAGCAGTGTGAGCTGATTTAGGGAGATAAGGGGAGCTAATCTGTCAGTCTTCACAGGCTCTTCTTCATTGACTGGCTGACACTCTGTTATTTCGCCTTTGGTTTTGTGATGACAAGTCAGTAAATATGCCTTGTGCCCTGTGGGTGTTTGACTTAGTTGGTATTGACTTAGACTGGCTATCCAAAGCCAGGACTGGCCTTATCTTTAGGCAGACTAAATGGTGGCTTGGGATATGCAATTTCAGGTATACCTGAACCCTACCTCCTCCCCTCCCCTTCCCACCATGCCTCCCTACCAGCTCATTGCTGCTTGAAATTAGTTATTTCTATTATAAACTATGTTTCAAAAAGTGTGGATTTGTTCCAAGGCAATTAATATGTTTGGGAACATTTTGAGTACACTCAAACGTTTGCTTCCATAAGATTTTGAGAGAAATGGAGAATGCAGAAAACAGAACTATTTCACAGTAACTCACAAGCTCCAGTTTCCACTTCTATGAGCAGATTTTAGGTCTTTTTCAAGATAAAATACCATATTTATTGTTTCTCTTCTAGTTCACTAGGAGCTGTGGGAAAGGAGGGCTAGCCTGAACCATTCACCCTTAACCCGGTCCACCATGGCTTTCACTCCAAGGACTCAGTGATAACATGATTAACTTGGTCATGCTTCCATGCATGGCTGAGCAGCAACTGGAGGTCACAGAAATGGCCATTATTTGTAGCAATATTTATGTATTTCTTAATCATTTAACATATATTAAATCTGTAGTACCTTTTCATTAGATTCTTTTTTTAATGTGTTACCAATGAAGTTTTTATATTTCTAACCTTTCCCTATGATTTTGCATAGCATGGTGTTTTTCATATGTTATGAAAGAGCTAACAAATACATATATACACACACATATATACACATATACATGCAATTGGGATTAATTGCCCAGGATCACATAACACTATCAGGTCCTCCTGATTCTAGGACCAGCACTTCCTCCACTGTGCCATTTAGCTGCCCTGAACTAACCATATTTTAACAGGGAACAGGGCTTTTCATTCCATAAGAAGAAAAGGCTTATGTGCAAACACTCCTCAAAGAGGTAACACATTGGATTAAATTCATACCAGGTGGAAGTGACTTAGAGTTCTTATTGAGAGCAGATTTTCATGCTAGGCAGTTGAGAAAGAAAGAAGGTATGGGGCACAGTGAAATGGAGACCCACTGACTGAGTTTGAATCCCAGATTTGCCACTTCCTATCAGTGACCTTGAAGACACTTCACTATTCTAGGCATCCGTTTTCTGGTATGTAAAATGGGGGCACTGCTTTGGACTTTTAAGTTCCCTTCTGGTTCTAAATCTATTAACATACTTGATCATTTTGACTCCTTCCAACTCTAGACACCAAAATATCCAAATTAAAGAAAAAAATATTTATTCATTCATGTAGATATTTTGTCTGAGTCATTCCTTCTGGACATTGTCATTAGAGTTCAGCATAGTTCTGCATACAGACTATGCTTTTAAAGAAATCTCATTAACATAGACAAAAGAGGGTTCAGGAATTAACTCAGACTAGCTCAACAGAGCGGATTATTAAAATTTCAGTGGGAATATTTACAATTCAGAAATCAGTAAATTTTATAAATCAGAGATTGATTCTAGTTTTGTTGACTTCCAAGACTTTAGAAATTAATGGAGAAAATGTTAATAATGGAGATTAAGCTTGAAAGGGTGTGATGCATATTTTGTTCTACAGAAATGGTTGTTAAATATTTACCAGCACACCTTTGCTCAGAGGTCTGTGTTTATAACAAAAATTGGAATATAACATTACTGAACTAAGCTTCATTTTTCTAGTGTCAATTTTTTTTGTTTTAAGATAATGGCTCCCTTTTCATGAGACAATGGTGATAGAGGGAGCCAAAGCATAGGACACATAATATATGGTTCTTGTATGACCTTGGGTAAATTATAATTCATCTAAGCCTCAGTTTCTGCCAATGTAAAACAAAATAATCAACTAAGTCAGGAGTTTTCCACTTTTAGAAGTCATGAATGCCTTTCATTTAAAAATAAAAATTTTCTGAGGGACAACTAGGTGGCACAGTAGATAGAGTATCAGCCCTGAAGTCAGAAGGACCTGAGTTCAAATGTGGCCTCAGACACTTAACACTTCCTAGCTGTGTGGCCCTGGGCAAATCACTTAACCCCAATGGCCTCAGCAAAATAAATAAATAAATAAATAAATAAACTTCTGGAGCATTGATCAATGTGAAATTTAAATGAGATGGTTGTGAGAAATAGTTTAAAATTTACAGTGATTTATAAACAACCTGAATATTTTAAAAGGAAAATCTAAAAAAGAATGATAATAATAAAATGAATATTATGTTAGTAAATTTAGTAATTTTCCAGGTTTCAATAAGATAAATATAACAAATTTTACATTAATAGGTGATAACATTTACAATATTTGACTTCTGACATGGTCTTTAACAACTCTTAGGAATCAATACCCAGGGTTAACATGAGGACTAAATTTGGAGATGGAAGGGAAGGTAATTAAATTCTAAAATAATGTCCTCACATAAACCTACAATAGATAAAAATTAATTTTATCAATTATTTAAATTAGTTGAAATATCCCTTCCTTTAGTACTTAAATGCACTTATAAAACACCAACCTCACCCAAAACCATAACAAGCATCCATGAAACTTGAGAGCCCTTCAGAATAATATGAAAAACCTTAAGACTAATTGATCTCTGAGATTTGTTTCAACTCTGAAAATCTTTGATTTTCTAGTTTAAATGTTTTCAATAATATCAACTATTATTTAAAACAAGAAAGCAACTAAAACAAGAGCAATAGTCTTGTCTAGTTAACTATTTCCATAAGAGCAACCCTTAGGTATAAGTTCCTGGATATGTAAATATAAATAAATGATAAGGTAAATAAAAGGACAAAAGAAAGCAGATGATGGATAGATAGATAGGCAGACAGATAAATTACTGATTACATGTTTCCTGTTGTGGTAGACACTTGTTCATCTTTTGTTCTCGAAGATTAACTATGACATCAGGGAGATGATGCCTTAATAGCAAATGAAGAGTCACTTGTAACATTGATAGCTGACTGTGAACAGTATTGGATTTTTTCTTTTCCTGGAAGAATTGGAGCTAAATCTCACCCAGGTCTCATCTGTTTCTATCCTGTCCTTTTCCTTTTTCCTACTGGGGCTGGAGAATTCATCAGCCACATTCCAACAATTAGCCTAGTGACAATATAAAAGCCCTTAGATTCATATGGTCTCTTTCTTTACTATTTTTTAGAGTTTATATCAGGCAAAAAAAAGTATTAATGCAATCACAATGGCTTATTGTGATAATAAGCTCTTTCCACATAGAAAATAGAAATAGTAATAGTAATAGGAAAAACCCTCACATTGTTCAGTTATGTTAGAAAGGTAAATTGGAACCAGATTGTCTTGAATGTTAAAACTTATAGATGTTAACCACTGACATATTTAATTTATCAGCTTCTCCAAACTTGATCCTATCTCTAGCACATTTCTACCACTTGGCTCTCTAATCTGTCTGATTCAGAGACACCATTTTAGAACAGGAAATTCTCTTCCCTGGTTACCCCTTCTCATACTTTCATTCCTATTCAATTCAAATCTACTTTGCTCCAGTCTCTATTCTTCTCTATCCTCTTCCTCCACTATTCCTTCTACTCTTAACAAATCCCCTTTTATCCTGATTCTTATACTTATTACATATTATGGAAGTTAAGAAACCTAGCTTTTTCTCAAAGATTACAGACCTTCTCCAATGCTGAGAAGTTTCTTTTCTCATGCTTCCCTGCTACACTGTTCCCCACCTGCCTATTCCATATCATCCCCCCAAACTCCTAATGTTCCCTCTATCCTCCTCCCTCCCAGCAGATGATTTACCTCCCCCCACCTTTTTGAGAAATTTAAAATCATCTCTCACAAGTTTCTGTATTTGCATCTTCATAAATTCCCTTCTTCTTGGCTTCAATGGCAGTAAATGATATAGGGTTTTTTTCCCTTGCCAAAGTTAATCTATTTGTATACTTGAACTTCTCTAAGTTTATCCCATTAAAATTCTCTTTGTCTATCTGTGTATGTCTCAATGTCTCTCTCTGTCTTTTCTCCTTCCACTTCTCTCTTCTCTCTCTCTCTCTCTCTCTCTCTCTCTCTCTCTGTTTCTCTCTTTCTCTGTTTCTCTCTGTCACTGTCTCTCTCTCTCTTCTTTCCTCTCTCCCTCTCTCTGTCTCTGTCTCTCTCCTGATCTATCTATCACCCTTCTTCTTTGCTATCTCTACAAATACATCTATGTCTTACCCATCCTTTAAAATATTCATTTAAGCTTGCCATATATGTTTATGTATATATATATATATATATATATAAATTATATTTCCAGCCTTAGTCTCTCTCTTGATCTTCAGAGTTCCATCACCAACTGCCTATTGAACATCTCCAAATGAATATTGTGTAGGCACATAAACTCAAGTTACAAAATAAATTCATCGTCTTTCTCCCCAAACAACTCACCCCTCTTCTTTAGTTCCCATTTTGGCTACTATCTTTCCAGGAACTCAGGTTTGTGGTTTCAGACTCATCTGTGACTCTTCTCTATCTCCAACAGATGTATTAAATCACTTGCCAAGTATTGCCTTATATGAATTTTACAGTATTATTTTACCATAACATCTCTCATATTTCTTTACATAGTTTCTATGTAAACCCATCATTTTTGATCTGCATTATTATAATAGCCTCCCATTGATGTCTCTAGATCAAGTCTCTCTCCATTCCAATACATTCTCCGCACAGCTGCCCCAGTGATGTTTCTAAGGCACAGGATACCAACTATGTTACTGACCAGGCTGATCCTTTGCCTAAAAAGCTCTAGTGATTTTCTACTACCTTTTCATGATCAAAGACAAACCTCTCAAAATGGTATTGTGACTCTAGTCTATCTTTCCAGGCTTATTGCACATTGTTTTCCTTTGTGCAATCTATTGCCTTGCCTAACTGCCCTACATTATGTTTCTTTTCCATAACCTTCCACCTCTCAGATTTATCTTCTTACATTGATTGTTCCCTATATATACTTGGAATAAATTCCTCTTTCATTTCTGACTCTTACATTCTCAGGAAGGGGAGGGAGGTAATTTCCAATAAGAAGCATGGCAGAGAAGTCAGAAAAAATCCCAGTTTAATGTGGCCAGGTGAGGAATGAGGAAATGACTTAGCTGACCTCCTTCTTTTAAATGGCACTTTTAAAGCTCATGATTCCACTCTCCAAAAAGAGGGGAAGAAAATGGTGATGAGTAACAAAGATGAAGGGATTTTGCAGGATGATGAGGTTTTTCTAATAGTGAGCTTCTTGAGACATGGTGTTAAACTCAGAGAAACCCCAAAATAGTATAGCCAAATGAAAAGTGTATTATTACATATTGCTGTATATTATCCATTATCACGTTATTTGTACTGGACCATAAGATCCACAAAGGCAGGAACCCATGCCATGTCTGAACTCCCAATCTTAGCAAAGTCTCTGAAGATAGTACTGTTTAGTGTTGAATAGAAGAAAAACTCAGTCCTCTCTTGGAGGTTTGAAGTGCAAAAGAGTTGGCTTAGGTTTTATTTTGTTTCTCAAACCAGGGTCTGTATCTGATGTGCAATGGCAAAGTATTTGTACCATAAGGCCAAAATCTGCACCTATTACTCTCAGCAATAATGACATCTTTTTGTTTACTTTCTTCAAATGAACCATAACTTACAGGCACTTTTTAGCTGCCAGGTTATAGTTCCAGAGATTGTCACTGCATTAATATAATCAAAGGTCGTTGCTATTGTTCAATAATTTCAGTCATGTATGATCTTTTGTGACCCCATTTGGGCATTTCTTGGCAAAGATACTGGAGAGATTTGTCATTTCCTTTTCCAGCTCATTTTACAGATGATGAAACTGAGGCAAACAGGTTAAATTGCTTGCTCACAGATAGTATCTGAAGCCCAATTTGAATTCAGGTCTTCCTGATTCCAGGAAATACTCTATTCACTGTGCCACATAGGTGCCCAACCCAGGTTGGTAAGTAAGACAATTTCAACTAACTTAAAAGATAAATGGATTTAGGAAGGGCCCAGAAAAAGGTTGTAGGGGTCATGTGGTAAAGAACATTTAGCTTTAGGTGTTCCAATACCCAAATGTTAGGAAAGTTTGAGTATCCACCCAAATTTTTTACTAGGTATTTTGACAAATATTTAATTTTTTGTGGGGGTAGTGATGGTTATATTGCTCTTCTTAACATTATTTGTATATTTAGATTATATATATATATGTGTATATATATATATGTAGGTATGTGTATGTATATACATAGCATGTATATAGATATATATGTGTGTGTGTGTAAATATATATGTATACACACACTTATATGAATCTGGAAATACTTAAAAGAATGAATAGGATAAGGTCAAATAACTAATCAGGTGATATTTCACTGATACTGAAAGCTTGTTCCTGCCAAATATATAATAAATCAAATTCTTATTGAAACCACAGCTAAATTCTAGGTTTCATATTTGATTTGGAAATACAACTATACACCAGGGCAAGCTTTCATAAGATTTCCAAAAGGGAAATGTATAGCACCATAAATAACTGAATTCCTTATTAAAATGTCTAGATTGGGCGCCAGGTTGCAAAGATGACTTACAAAACATTACTTAAATGCCAAACTACCCTGATATAATGGCAGGGGAGAGGAAGCATTTATGCTAGAGATTTGGGTTTCTCAATTCCCTCCCAAAGCACACTTCATATAGATATAGCTGATTTCTGCTTTAAATGGACATGGTTTAAAATGTGACTCTTCTGAACTTTCTAACCTTATGTGAGAGGAAAGCATTAGAAGAGCAAGGGATGAAATTCAATTAACTGAGATGACAGAAAATAATCTACTAAGCAAATACATCAGGCAATTGGAAGCTTTCATACCTTTCAAAAAGAAAATAACCTATTTCTTTCCTTGTTATCTAATGACACAGGAGTTTATTCCTTTGGAAGCAGTTACAAATCTACCTAATGGGGCCTAAATACTGTTGCCAAGCAATTTGAGTTTTTATTGTGTCACTAATTCCTTCATTTCCATGTTGGTGATAATCACCACTAAAAGTAGAAGGCATCATTCTCTTCTAAGAGTCTATACACATACATACTGCACATGTACACATGCATAACAAATAGAAACATATATCCACATATACGCACTGAAGGGTTAGCTGAGAGACAAAGTAGTAGCTTTTTTGGACATTAGGGAGAGAAGAGGAAAGGAGCAAGCATTTATTAAATATCTACTATATGCCAGGTACTATGGTAAATGTTTTTATAAATATTGTCTCAATCGATCATCTCAAAAAGCCTGGAAGGACATTACTATTATCATCACCCCCATTTTACATTTGAGGAAACTGTGGCAGACAGTTTAAGTGCCCAGGACTGCTAACTATTTAAGACTGGATTTGAACTCACAGTATCCTGATTCCCAGTCCAATTCTGTACACATGGTACCATCTAGCTGTTTTAGGTCACTGGCTCTGAGTGATAGCCCTCAGTTTTATTATTACATTTTTATACTTAAATATTCTGCTACTCCCAATAGTTTAGATAGTCCTGTCCTCTCAAGTTAATAGTTAACATATTTATATTTCTCCTATAGTTACTTTTTCTTTTTCCTTGGTGATTCATAATTATAACCATGATAATAATAATTGATATTTATATAATAATTATTTGCAAAATTCTTTAAATACATTATTTCATTTGATCTTTATAACAATTCTGTGAGGTAGGTACAATAGATATTATCATCCCTATTTTTCAGATGAGGAAACTGAAGCTGGGAGGTGTTAAGTGATGATGATCTTCCTAAATCCAAGTCCAGTATTCTATTTTCTGTGCCATTCTTCCTATCTTCTCTAATATTAAAATTGTGCATAATATAATTATAGATCATTTGATATTAATATGTAAGGTGTGATCAAGGGAGTCATCCATCAATTTAATTAGTCATCCAGTAGACATGATAAGATTCTTGGGCATAGATCCTTTGGAAACAGCTAAGGAGTACCTCCTCATGGAAAGTAACCATATGTGCACATATGGCCCTATAGACAAGGTGTCAGAGATTCTGATGACAGGACTTCCTGATGACAGGACAAATGAGATTTAGGCCATCTTTTCCCTGATTTATGAAAGCAACTGATTTGCCTCTCTTTTGAGAATTTCCTTTTTACCTTTTCTCTTTTTTTCTGTCTTCCACAATTTGTTAAAGAGGGAAGGGAATTTCTTTCTGCTCCAAAAGCACATAATGGCAACTTGTAGCAGAAGCACATGGCAGATGCAGACATGTGCACATTCACTTGATCTAAGTAGTCCTTTAGAGTTGCCTTGTGGATAACACCAAATTTAAAAGTTTGAGCACTGAACTTATCTTCTCTGCCTCATTGTTTTATCTGGGTTTTAGATTATTTTAGATGGCTTCCTTTAAGTCCCAGTAAAGTCCCAGATTCTACAAGAAACGTTTTCCCATCCTCCTTAATCTTAGTGCCTTCCCTTTGCAATTTTCTGCATACGTCTTGTTTGAACATAGTTTTTTACATTTCATCTCTCCCATTAGGCCATGAACTCCTTAAGAGCAAACACTATTTTCTGGCTTTCTTGTACCCACAGCAGTTAACACTGTGCCTGGCACATAGCAGGTGTTTAGTGAATGCTTGTTGATTTGATATGACTTAACCAGATAAAAAGATTTCCAGATGCAACATGCCCCTTGAAGAAAAAAAGAGATAATCCACAGAGTTTCTGCGCAGCATCCTATTTGAAGAGCAAAGTAAGTGAATTATTTAGACTACAAAAGTCTACTAAGAATGTTACTTGTTCAACAACCCCCCAAGTTTATTTACTTTCCAAGGAAAGTGTAAACTACAGAAGAGCACTATGATCCTGTGAAAGGATTTCATAGTAATACCAGTATGTTGCCTTCAAGACAAAAAGTTCCACTTCATTGATGGGATAGCAAATGGGCTATTTAGATGTTCTTGGCATTCCTATATCTGTTTCTGTGTTACTATGAGTGCTTTGTATCTTTTGCTTTTTCTGTGTAGTGAAATAAAGGCCCAAAGCCAGTTTTCCCCTGAATCTCCATCTAAGCCTGGAACACTTGGTGGATCAAAATTGGGGAAATATAGATACAAGCTATACTGGGAATCTATTTTGAGATTTTCCTGTAGTACTCCAACTGGAATCAAAGAGCCAAAAGAAAAAAAAATTACCTTTTGTATTCATCCCCCAGAATCAGACCTGATTCATAACCAGCATCCAGAATCTCATGAGGAGAGTGCAGAAAACTTTGGGCTATGGATTACAAATATTATGCATTACATGCATATAATGTTTTATGGTTTACAAAGTACTTTCACATTTATTCACCCATTTAATTCACACAATAACTCTGTAAGATATGATTATTATATTTTAAAAGTATATTTTAAGTTGGAAAATACACAAACATGCAGATGCATATACAAACCAAATGACTTGAGCCAACTAGAATCCTGCTCTTCTAACTCCATGTTCATTCATTTGTTTTTTATATTTTATTTTTCCCTTTAAATCCAAAAAAAAGGGAGAGAGTATTATGGGCTGGGCCCAAGGCATGAATATTAATGTGCAGTAGAGGTCATTCAAAGACATTCTTTTCCTATCATTTTTCCAAATGGAACAAAGCAAGTTGGTGAAGTAAGATCCTACTGTCTCTTAATAGTGGAAATCTGAATTACTCTCCATTTCCTTTCATTCATATGGCCACTCCAGAAAAGACCTTTATCACCTGTAAACTGGACTATTGTAATAGCCTCCTAATGGAATTTTCTACCTCAAGACTCTTCCCTCTAAACCAACCTCCCCAGAAGTATGAAAGTGATGTTCCTAAAGCATGGATCTGATAGTGTCACCCTTGCTCTATAAACTCCAGCAGTTCTCCATTACTTCAAAGATGAAATTCAAGTTCCTCTCTTTGGTACTTTAAGTCTTTTAGTCTCTCTTTCCAGATACTATGCTATTCCCTTTTACATATTTTGCTTTCTAGTCAAACTAGCCAACTTGGGGCTGCTCATTATATATAATTCCACCTTCCATTTTGGTATCTTTGAGCAAACTTATCTCCCATGCCTGGAAAATGTACTCCTTCCTTACTTCTGATACTTATTTCCTTCAAAGCACAGATCCAATATCATCTCCTATGTGGTCATTTCTGATTCCTCCTGACTCTATTTTCTCTGTATATGTTTTATATTCTCTGAATATGTTTTATGTTGTTTCCTTTAAAAAAAATGTGAGCTCCTTGAGATAGTCTTTCTTTTTGCTTATATTTGTAGTCCCAGAAATTAGCACAGTGCCTGGTTATAGTAAATATTTAGTGCTATTGTAGATAGATAGAATGCTGGACCTAGAGTTAGGAAGACTTATCTCTCAGATTTCAAATCTGACTTCAGATATTTACTAGCTGTGTGATCCTGGACAAGTTATTGAACCCTGTTTGCCTCAGTTTCCACTTATGTAAAATGAGCTGAAAAGGAAATGGCAAATTAATCCAGCATCTTTGCCAAGAAAACCCAAAATGGAATCATAAAGAGTAGCACATGACTGAACATGTGAACAATAATAATTATTATTATTAATGAAATTACTCTCTCCTGATTCACTCTCTCTCTGTCTAACCTCATTCTCCTTTGCTGGATCATCATCTATATCTCACACCTTAACTGTATTTGTTTCCTGAGATTCCCTATTCTTTTCTCTTTACATTTTCTGTGTATTGCATTAGCTCCTATGTGTTTAGATATTATCTCTATACTAATAACTCATAGAGAAACTCATGTTTCTCTCTTGAATTTCAATCCTGAATCAATGATCGCCTGTTGGACATTTCAAACAAAATGTCCCAGAAACATCTTAAACCTACCACATCCAAAGTGTGGCCTGCTCTACTCCACCCCCAAAATGACTGCCTTCCTGACCTCTATTTCTGGAATCTTTGCCATTCTGGCATCACTCCCCTTCCAGTCTAACTGTGTAACCTGAATGATATTCTCAACTCCCTCATCTCACTTATCTAATGACTTAAAAATGTGATTTGACTTTCACCTTCCTTTTAGCTGACTTTTCTCTTTACTCATATAATTAGCACCTTCATTTAGTCTCTTATCACTTTATTTTATTTACTGCAGCAGCCTCCTAGTCTCTCACTCTGCCAATCTATCCTCTAAACTGCTGCCAAAGTCAGTTTCCTTAAGTTCATATTGACAATGTTGCTGCCCTACTCAATTAGCTTTAATGACTCTTTATAGCCTTTAAAATAAAATATAAGCTTCTCTGTTTAGCTTCTAACAATTTTCACAACTGGTTTACCCTATTTTGGAAATTACTTCCCCTCCCACATTCTTCAACTTAGCCAAATTAATGTTCTCTCTCATCCTAATACTTGATGCTCCATCTTCTATTAAATCCTTTATATTTGCTATCCACCATTCCTATAATGTATTTCTTCCTCACTTACCTCATAGAACCCATTGCTTTCTTCTGGACATAACTAGGATCACTTTTTATTAAAATGTTTTCTTACCTCCCCACACTCCTAAACGTTACTCTCTATCTAGTAGCTAATACTTTGCATTTATTCTTGATATGTTTATATGTGTGCCTGTTGGCTTTTCCATTAGAGAATATTGTTGTTTTCAGTCATTAATAATTAGTGAAATGCAAATTAAAACAAGTCTGAAGTACTATCTCACACCCATTAAATTGACAGAGTTGACAAAAAAAAAGGAAAATGACAAATGCTGGAGGGAGTATGGGAAAACAGGTATTTCAGTGCATTGTTGATAGAGTTGTGAACTTGTCCAGCAATTCTGGAAAGCAATTTGGGAATAGACCCCAAAAAACATATTCAACCTGCTTACTCTTTGAGCCAATCTACAACTAATAGGTCTAAAACACAAAGAGATTAAAAAAAGAAGAAAAGGATCCATATGCATGAAATTATTTATAGCAATTTTTTTATAACTGCAAAGAATTCAAAACTAAAGAGGTGTTCGTGAACTGGGAAATGGCTGGACAAATTATAGTATGTGAAGGTACTGGAATACTATTGTACTGTAAGAAATGATGAAGGGCATGATTTAAAATATATACATATATGTCCATATATATGTATATAAACTAATACAAAGTAAAGTGAAAAGGACTAGCAGCATAGTTTATTCAATAATAATATTGTAAAGATAAACAATTTTGAAAGCCTCAAGAATTCCAATCAAAAAAATGACAGTCACAATTCCAAAGACTCATGATGAAAACATGCTATCCACCTCCAGATAGAGAACTGATGATCTCAGAGGGCAGAAAGAAGCATATTTTCTTTACTTTTCTTTTGGACATGGCTAATGAGGAAATTTCTTTGCTTGATTATGCATATTTATAGTGGGTTTGGGGTTGTTGTTGGGTTTTTTCTCTCTCCCAATGGATGGGAGAAGAGGAGGTTGGAAAGGAGAGAGTTTTGAACTAAAAATAAAATAAATGGATTTTTAAAAGTAAGCTTATGAGCAAGGATTGTTTTACTCATTGTATTTACAATCTTAACAAATATTCAGCAGGTAGCCTTGCAAGAAATCAATAGGCACATGATCAATACTTGTTGAGTAACTGCTTTATTGAATGATTAGAGTTTTAGTCCTCCATGGCTTTAACTCTTGAATTGATTCAGCTGCTGGAATGGGCTATCTCCTGATCTCCTGGTTGGTGGTATGGTGATGGTAGAAACTGGGCAGGCGTGAGGGGACTGTGTGGATAGAATCATCAGATTCCCCCTCAAAGTATTTCTGAGCCTCTCCTACCTTGACTGGAAGTGTTGCCCCTAGGGCTTAGTTACATCAAGCCCTTCAGAGGTAAATCTAATTTTTGCTCTTTCAGTGAGATTGCTCCCTTTAGTTCTATTACAGAAAGTCATTCACACATCATAAAAAATATCAGGACATAGGCATCTTTACAATTAGTTTAATTTCTCATTAAAATCTTGTGATTACATTCTGGGCTTTTTGTGTTGGAAATGAGATAGTAAAAGAGGCAAACATAAGCAAACAAGTTAAACAAAACTATGACAATTGCAACTGTGTTCAAACATCCAACAAGTTTGGCTACAAATAAAGTACAGAACAAGGAGCTATATGTTCACTCAAGATGTTTGCCAGTGTCATGGAAGATTTCTTGAATATCCCAAACAAAAGAATGGTTCCTTGTCGATGTCAGCTAGGTTATACAGTTGGTAAAATACTAGGTCTGGAGTCAGAATTATCTGAGTTCAAATCTGGCCTCTGTGACCAAATCACTTACCTTCTGCCACAGTTTGCTCTTTTATAAAATGCAGGTGATAATAGCACCTATACCTGAGAGTTGTTATGAGAATAAAATGAGATAATATCTACAAAGTGCTTTGCAAACTTTAAAGCCTATGCAAGTGCTAATACTGTTATTTTTACCATTTCAAAGTTTTCCAGAAGACATTGTATTAATTGTCTCTAAATGTGAAATCTGTAGCATCATAAAAGAGACTGATCCGGAAAAACTCAGTGAATGAAACATATATGTAGTATATACCATGACCTGTAACTGAAATAGGTCATTTATCATGTTAGTCCAGTTAGCTTGCCCTAGAATTGTTATTATATTAAGAAATTGTGCTAGATTGCATTCGGGAAACTGTCCAGCCTTTTCAAGGATACCAAACAGCATAGCACCACAAAACCTCATTTCCAATAGTATTCTCCCAGGGATGTTATGGCAGTGATCTCACAAGAATCATAATTACAAACAATCCAAAAAGCAACATTAAAATGTATTGTGAGTATAAATAGGCAGCAACATGTTACCAACGATCACTTGCCCATGAGAAACATTGTAAGACAATATTTCTGCAATGTTCCAAAAGTGAGAAACAAAAGCTGGATAGCCAAATGGTATTTCTTAGAGATACATTGTTACTTCTGAAACATTAAATGAACCAGAGAACGACTTTTAGTATATTGTGCGAACTCTATAGGATTGGGTATATGGGCTCTTCACGGAGGACTAGCACCTCTGGTTTAAGGGCTTGGCAAGTCCTTTTCAGGACTAATCATTCATCTCTGGTGTTCAACTACCACCCAATTTTAACCTGTGGCTCCAAGAAGCATGCACAATGGCTATAACCCCATAAAATTATCAGTAAATGGACTAAATGAGGCCTCAAACCCACCAATAAATTAGAGGATTTTCTACATCAAGCATGTGAAGACTGCTCACTCACTTTACTCAGCATCAGTTCATGTAAGTCTTTCTGGACTTTTCTGATATCAGTCTGCTCATTCTTTCTTTCTTTCTTTTTTGGTTTTATGCTTGTTTGTTTTCATTTTTATTTTTTATTTTTAGTAGTATTTTATTTTCCCAAATACATGTAAAGATAGTTTTCAACATTCACCTTTGCAGAAACTTTTGTTTTGAATTTTTTCCCTCTCTCCCCCTCTCCCTTCCTTCCCAAGACAGCAAACAATCCAATATAGGTTAAATAGGTGTAGTTTTTATAACTATATATATATACAAACATATATATATGTTTTATAAACATACTTTCATATTCATCATGAGAACAATTTGTTCCAAAAGTCATAAAAGTGGCTGAAGCTGTAGGGTGCTCAGAGCTTGGTCCAACATTGAAGATGTCAAGGTCATTCCACTGCACCCCATACCATTGCCAGTTGTCTTGACTTTTGTCTTGCCAGTGGACTTGAATGACTGTGGAAGAGAGAAAGTGATGACTTTGTGTCACTTAACTGTCTCCTTTAAATCCAATCAATCACAAGTCAAGAGACCATCCATTTATGTCAACAAATCCTCTAGGAATAATAAAGTAGGACATAAACAAGAAAAGCACAGGATGAGAAAGTTTACTGTCAGCATTGCATGCCAAAACCACATACATCCAAAGTCAATAAGCAACTGGTGGTGCAGTGGATAGAGCGCTAGACCTAGAATTACCTGAATTGAAATATGGTCCCAGACAATTACTAGCTATGTGATCTTAGACAAGTCACTTCCTATATCTGCTTCAGTTTCCTCATTGTAAAATGCAGCTAATCATAGTGTCTACCTCTCAGGAGCTTTGCAACAGTAAGGGTAAAATGAGATCATATTTGTAAAGTGCTTTGCATATCTCAAAGTATTATATAAGTGATAGCTATTATTATTAAACAGGTGACATGAATATAATATTTTATCCAAGAAAAGAGTATGAAATGAATTTTTAATAGTTTCTCTGGGTCTGAACTTAGAATACCTCTATGCTCCTTTGTCTTTTCTTCTTTTCTGAAAACTACCCAGTATAATTTTGCAGAGGTTTTGAGTACAACAATATTCATTTCAGAGTTGAATGGCATTTCAGAAATACATGAGGAGAATGTCAGCTGTGAAAGATTTTGAAAAATCAAAATGTATTCATGTAAATATCTTATATTTATCATAAAAACTTTCCCCAGGTACTTAGAATTCGAGTTATGGGAATTTTTGTCAAAGGGATTGGAAAGGGGCATGAAGTTAGCTTCACTGTCTAATTTTGTTATTGAACAAAATTAGTTTGCATGATTTCAAAAGACTCCAGGGTCACTACAACACCCAGGCCTGGTAAAATTTTTATTACCTGCACATATTACAGCTGTATCTATCTCCCCTCTGGAACCCTAATCACTGAAGCTGTGCCAGCTGCACAGCCTATGTTCCTGGCTGTCCCTGCCAAAAGGAATTCACTACATTGTGTAGCACATATGTACTCTGGGCTCACGCTCTGAGCCTGAGCTCTCAATTGGCAGGTCAGATTCCCAGAATGAAACAACTGCTCCCCTATTCAGGGTTCTAGGAGTAACCCTGAAGGGTTGTGGGATTTTTTTTCTCTAGTCCTATTGTTCATAAGCACCCATCTGGCCAATGGCCTCTGAAAATCAATTAACTAGTTTAACTGGAACAGTAGCACCTGATCTGAAAGCAACAAAAATCTTCTAATATTTTGTTTTCTTGGTTCTTTTTCTCCCCCTTGGAGTTTTCCATTATCTATTCCACTAGATCTCCCCTAAAGTTTTACTTAACCTTTCCTCTATGTGTTCTATTTTTTAAAAAGTACTTTCCCCTGCATTTACTCATCTGGTCCTGCCTACATTCCGCTGAGGGAGTCAGAACAGGTTTTATTGACACATTTTACAAACAAAGGAAGTGAAGAATTGAAATGTTTGTTGGGCTCTAACTAGGAATTCTGACACCTAGAGCTCAGAGTATCTGGAATTTCAGAAGTAGAAAGGGAAATGGTATTGACTAATATCTAGATTTCCTCACACCTAATCTTACATTTTCCCCACAAAAGCACCACTACTACTCTATCACGACTACTCCCTACCATCTCCCTGAAATCATTTTGAAGAAATTTTTACAACTAATATAGACTAAGCTCCTATTTATCCAGATACTCAGAGTTTTTCAAGCACCATTCTATAAGGACATTAATATTTGTAACAATGATCCTGAGGGATTGTATGATCCAGCATCACTTTCTGGATCATGGAATGTCAGAACCAGAAAAGGCCTTTGAGATTGTTTTAGCCAACTTCTTTATTTTAATGAGTCAATATAAGGAAAAGTTTCCTAATAATTGGAGCTATCCAAAAGTAGAACGTGTTGCCTGAAAGAGTCATGAATTTCCCCTTAATCAATCAGTCAGCAACCACTTATTAAATACCAACTATGTGGCGGATATTTTTCTTTTTTTAAGAATAAGAATATTATATATATTGGCGTCAAAGTTTTTGTCCTGTAGGTCCAAATAAAAATAATACATATCTAAATAGCATTTTTAAGTTTATAAAATATTTTCTACATATCTGGATTTGTAATCAGGGATAGTTGATTTGGAATGTTGCTTCATATACTTACTAACTTTGTGATCCATAAGTAAGCCCCAGCTTCTGTGTAAAATTAGAAGAATTGGACATGAAGGTCTTTTATGCTACCTTCTAGATCTAAATACATGATCCTGTGATGCTTTGAAACAGATGAAGCATTATTGTTCTGAATTTTCTTTTTTTATTTTTTTTATTAAAGCTTTTTATTTGTATAACATATGTATGGGTAGTTCCCCAGCATTGATCTTTACAAAGCTTTCCATTACAAATTTTACCCCCAGTCCCCTCCCCTCCCCTAGGTGGCAGGAAGTCCACTACATGTTAATAATGTTGAAATACTAGACAAGTTGTGCAAGAAAAATCCTATCTACAAGAAAAAAAAAAGAAAATCAAAGAAAGGAAACACAATGCAAGCAAACCTCAATTGGGAGCATGAAAATGTTATGTTGTGGTCCATATTTCATATCCCTCTCTCTGGGTGTATATGGTTTTCTTCAGTGAAAAATTGGAACTGGTTTGAGACAATTCTTTGTTGCAGAGAGCCATGTCCATCAGAATTGATCATCATGTAATATTGTTGTTGCTGTGTATAATGATCTCCGGTTGTGCTTGTTTCATTCAGCATCAGTTCATGCAAGTCTCTCCAGGCCTCTCTGAAATCATCCTGCTGGTCATTTCTTACAGAGCAATAATATTCCATAACATTCATATACCATAATTTATTCAGCCACTCTCCAATTGATGGGTATCCCTTCAGTTTCCAGTTTCTAGCCACTACAAAAAGGGCTGCCACAAACATTCTTGCACATGTGGGTTCCTTTTCTTCCTTTAAGATCTCTTTGGGATATAGGCCCAATAGAAACACTGCTGGGTCAAAGGGTATGCACAGTTTGATAACTTTTTGAGCATAGCTCCAAATTGCTCTCCAGAATGGTTGGATCCGTTCATAGTCCACCAACAATGTATTAGTGTCCCAGCTTTCCCACATCCCCTCCAACATTTGTCATTATCTTTTCCTGTCATTTTAGCCAATCTGACAGGTGTGTAGTGGTACCTCAGAGTTGTCTTAATTTGCATTTCTCTGATCAATAGTGATTTGGAGCAACTTTTCATATGACTAGAGATGGTTTTAATTTCATCATCTGAAAATTGTCTGTTCATATCCTTTGACCACTTAGTGGCAGATATTTTTCAAGAACTATACAATATGTATGGCAGGGAGTAAGTAATAGATAATAAGTCTAGAAAAGAAAATTAGAGCCAGGTTGTAAAGAATTTTGTGCCAAAAAGAATTTATTTTTGATATTTGAATTAACAGGATCCACTGAAGTTTATTAAATAAGGGAGAGATATGGACAGACCTGAGTTTCAGGAAAATCATTTTGACATCTGTGTTCAAGAAGGATTGGAGTGAAGAGGGAGGTGAGATTTAAGACTTGGAGACCAATTAAGAAGCTATTGGCATAATCTCCTCAAGAGCTGATGAGGGTAGTGACTGCAAGTATCAATTAGGGAACAAACTGAGAGGGCATGTGGATATTGAAATGGCAAAATTTGGCAGCTGTGTGGATATAAAATATGAGTGAAAGTGAGGAGTCTTAAAGAAGCCACTAAGATTATAAATCTAGGTGACTGGAGGGTCAGGGGTAAAGTTAGGATTAAGATATTCTAGTTTTTACATAAAAAAATGCTGCAGCTAATCCAAGATTTTCAATATGTGTGCAGCACTGAAAGAATTTTAAGCAAAATCATACATGAACAAAAAATACATATAAATATGTATATGTGTAGACATATACATGAGATTTATGTCTGCTCTACTAAAGAACAACTCTAATGTCTCACTGTGACATGGAGGTGACTGAGATTTGAGCTAGTGAAATGTTAAGTTCTGTTAATTAAGTGTGGTATGGTGAATAAGGCACTATCAGAGTACACAAGTAAATATCTATACAAATAAGAAGAGGGAGGAGACAGCTGGCAATTAAACCTTACTTCTATCTGAACTGGTCAAAGGAAGAAAGAATACATAGAAATACACACACACAATTAGGTACAGAAATACATTTCAGTTAATGGGGAAATAGAAGGGAAAGTAGGAAAGGGAGAAGGATGGATTACAAAAATTACCTATCAGGAAGGAATTAGTCCAAAGAAAACAGATTCTGAGAATATATAAAAATATTTGTAGCTGTCTTTGAGATCAAATAATTGGAACCTGAAGGGGTACTTCTCAAATGAGGAAAAGATTGTGACAGTGCTATTGAGCTACATGAAATGATGAAGGAGATGGTTTCAGAAAAACATGGAAAGACTTGCCTGAATTGATTCAGAGTGAAGTGAACAGAATCAGAACAATATGGCAATAATATGAAAAAGACAAATAATCTTGAAAGAATTAGTGACTCTGATCAGCATAAACACTAACCATAATTCCAGATGACTAATGATGAAAAAAAAGCTACCTACTTCCTGATAGAGGACTCAGAATTCAGAACAAGATAGACAGATAAATGGATAGATGAGTAGAAAGATAGATGATAGATAGATATAAACAATCTATTCCATATACCACATACCTGCCATCAATACTGTCATCAGATTAGACAAAGTCCAATACCTACACTAGGAAGGATAGCATACAGAAAGTTATGTGTCAATATAATTAAAGAACATTGATTAAAATTTTTTAAATAAAACCCTGCCAAATAAACTACCATTATTTATGTAAGAAATTCATTAGAACCAAGCTGAACTTATTAAAAGGCTGCAAGGATAGTTCAGCATTAGGAAAACATTCATCACAATTAGGTTAAAAACAAAATATCTAAAAGTTCATAATTATCTTCACAGATCAAAAAGCATTCCTTGACAAAGTACCATACTCACTGATGCTAAAACAAAACAAAACAAAACCCCAACAAAGTATATGCATAGAGGGTCTTTTTTTAATATTGTAAAAATTATCTATCTAAAATCAAAATAAAACATAACATACAATAAGTGGGGATACACTATATGTTTTCTCAATAAATATAAGAATAAAACAAATATGCTTTTCTCACTATTATTTAATATAGTTCTGGAAATACTATCAATAGCCATAAAATGAAAGAAAAAAATTAAATGCACAAAGATAAGTAAAGAGAAAATAGAACTCTCCCTATTTGCTAATGACATGATAATTCATTTAGAAAATCCTAGGAAATTGGCAAAGATACTACTAGAGACAGTAATACTTCAAAAAAAAAATTATAGCCTAAACTAAACCTTAAAAATGACAGCCCTTTTTTAAAATAACAAAAATCAAGAAGGCAATAAAAAAGAAACTCCTACACCAAATAATTAAAAATGTATAAAATATTAGGAAATCAATTTGTCAAAGGACATACAATGTTTGTATAGATTCAATTACAAAGTATTCCTTAATAAAATAAAGAAAAAATTAATAAATGAAAAATATTTAGTATTTATGGCTCTAATAAAAATGACATTACCAGAGTTAAATGATCATTTCCTGCTGTACCAATCAAATTATCAGAGATATTTTATATCTCTCATTAAAATAATTATAAAATCCATTTGAAAAAAGAAAAGATCTAGAGTATCAGAGAAAATGATAAAAAGATACAAAATAAGAATAATACTTTCAGATACCAAACTCTTTTCTAAAATAGCAGTCATCAAAACCACCTGATATGGTTTCAAAGCAAAAGGATAGGACAGACTAGATAAGGAAGAATCCAAAACAATTGAACTCAATAATGTAGTTTTTGATGACCTGGAAAACATAAATTTCTTAGGAAAGAATAACTTCCAGGAAAACTAGAAAAGTGTGGTTAAAAACTGTGCTTAAATGATATTAAAAATTCATTCTAAATGGATATGTGATCTCAAAATTTAAAAAATCATACCATAAAAAAACAGAAGGAAAAGGAGGGTATGCCTTTCAGAGGCATGGATAGGACATGTATTCTTTTTTTTTTTTAAGCTTTTTATTTGTATAACATATGTATGGGTAGTTCCCCAACCTTGATCTTTACAAAGCTTTCCAATACAAATTTTACCCCCAGTCCCCTCCCCTCCCCTAGATGGCAGGAAGTCCACTACATGTTAATAATGTTGAAATGCTTGAGAAGTTATGCAAGAAAAATCCTATCTACAAGAAAAAAAAAGAATCAGAGAAAGGCAACACAATGCAAGCAAATGTCAATAGAGATCATGAAAATGTTACGTTGTGGTCCATATTTCATGTCCCTCTTTCTGGGTGTATATGGTTTTCTTCAGTGAACAACTGGAACTGGTTTGAGACAATTCTTTATTGCAGAGATCCATGTCCATCAGAATTGATCATCATGTAATACTGTTGTTGCTGTGCATGATGATCTCCTGGTTCTGCTCGTTTCACTCAGCATCAGTTCATGCAAGTCTCTCCAGGCCTCTCTGAAATCGTAGGACATGTATTCTTAACCAACAAGGGATAAGAGCAATTATGAAAGATAAAATAGCTGTTTGATTCTATGAAACAGTACACACAAAATTAGTGAAGAAAAACAGTGGAATGAGGAAAAAAATCTTTCTATAAATTTTTTCTGATAAAGATTGGTATTCCAAGTCACACACATACATAAGCACATATGTATATGTGTGTATGCATATATATGTTTATACAGGTGTGTTTATATACATATGCATGTATGCTTTTATAAACAATTAACATTCGATGCAAATTAAGACAACTCTGAGATACCACTACACACCTGTCAGATTGGCTAAAATGACAGGTGTGTAGTGGTATCTCAGAGTTGTCTTAATTTGCATCTCT
>JAJPUD010001718.1:101058-125018 GCA_023553655.1 Myrmecobius fasciatus | reverse complement strand
CACACACACACACACACACACACACACACACACACACACACACGAGGGTTCCTTGACTAGATTTCTTTCTTAAGGACCAGGCCTTAAACCAAAACTAATCTGATTCTAATAAGCCACCAATAGGTCCTAGACCAAGCCCCATTTAGTCATTGTTTTTAGCAGTCATTTCTGCTGATTCATTCATTTATTTATATATTTAGATTTTTTTTTTGGTCTAGGTGAAAAATATTCTTTGCCTCAATTGCTACCTAGCCTTAATCACTGAATGGCTAAGGCCTCAGTCAAACTGAGATCTGTTGAAGATCTTAGCTTAAAAAGACTAAGGTCTTCCATTTCATCCATGGCCATCTTTAGTCCTCTTGATCTATATCTTGCCACTGGACCCAGATGGCTCTGGAGGAGAAAGTAAGGAGGTGACTTTGCACAGCCCTCCCTCACTTACATTCAATTCACTTGCATGTCATGGTATCATGTCTCTGATATCATGGTCTACTTGACAACAACAACAACAACAACAACAACAACAACAACAACAACAACAAAACACACACACACATACACACACAGTTGCCTTCATCAGAAAAAATTAGAATCTAGGAGGACCTTCTTTCTTGGTATGTGTATTTGTCAGACACAGGGAAAACACTAAACCCACCTAAGCACACTTTAAAAATAAATGAACAGACCAAATTAATGAGTCAAGGGAATGGCATACTCATTTAATATTTGTACTTCAAGTAGGGCTCACACACTGCCAAACTGAGGCCTGGTCTGCCAAATCACACCCTGATCAGAATGATGAGGCAGTATATGACTAGTTTAAGCTCTTCTAGAAGCTTCTAGGACCAACATACAATGTAGCCTACCCAAGATGTCAAGTTGCAGTGGTCAGAAAGATCATGGGATTAGGCAGCAAATTTGACTTCAACCATAACTAATACCATTCCTAAAACACAAACATTCATATGCTTTATAGCACTGGAAGGGGAAGGAAAGAAAAAGGAATATGGGAAAATACTGACTCGAACTAAAGTAAAATGAAGCCAATAAATCGTGTCCAAGTAGACTGTCCATTCTCCAAAAGAAATGGCTCATTGTCTGCATGGCAAGTCTCTTTCTAATACAACAACCAAAGATTACGCAGCCAAAATTTTTGTATGAGGAGTATCTCAAGGTTGGTGGCCGAGGGGATTATTATCATTGATGCTGTGCAGGGGAGGACTGTTATTTTCCTTCTTTTTTGATGCCATGTCCAAAGGCATTAAAAAGAGATTTGAAATCTGCAGAATTCTTATTCCCCAAAAATCCTAAACCCTGTCTGCCAGTTGGGGGCATTCTGAGACAATAGAAAGCTTTTAGCTGAATGGCATGGGCTCTCAGGCAGCCAAGTAGACCTGGTCTTCAAGACAGATTTTAGCATGTTTAGTACCCAGAATATGTCCCCAAATCCTCCCATCTTGAAAGAATATAAACAAAGAAGATTTTTTCCCTCTCCTTTTGGTAGTCAGCCTATTTAAAAGTTGATATTTTGCTACACAATTGCAGACAGTACAAATCTCAGGCAGCTGAAGAAAAAAAAATACCCTTGGGGGCCTCCATACACACTATAAACAATTAGATGTTACAGCTGGAAGTGTTAACAAATGGATATCTCAGTGATTCTGTATCTTGGCTTCACATATGAATGTTTCTTACTGGGATAGAGCATTGGCTAAAACCCTAAGAAAGAGTCTCTCTCTCAAGCTAGTCCATAATGTTATCCATATAAATAAGACCCCAAATCTGAAATTATTTTAGAAAAAATTTTATGGTTATTTGGTAGAGGGGAGAGCTGGAAATAGGGATGGCTCCTTCCTTGAGTCTCTGACAAGGGCATAAGGACATTTGCTTGATTTATCTCCCAAAGGTGGTAGGTAGTCTCCAAATGAAAAGCAGTTTGAGATATATATCAGCAGGCAAATCAAACTAATTTGGGGAACTAGACCCAAAAATAAAATCTCTGTGCATCCAAAACAAACCCTGAGTGGAATCTAAGCACTCTTTTCAACTATCTAACTTCCCTAAAGTATCTCATAAGGGAGCTTGACCTCTACAGTAAGTTCTGTGGGTTAGACAACACTAGCCAGAGAAAACTGTTTAAATTATACTAATAAATGATAAATCATAAATATTTTCTTGACAATAGGTTGAGGTCATTTTGAAAGAAAACCCCTTAATGTTTGACCATCACTAAAACCTGTAAATAGTGTAAGAATTAGATTGGTTCAATTTGGCAGAAAGATAAAAAGAAATGTAACACTGAGGCTGATATGTTCAGCTTTTTAGGTTAATTAGAAGAAAAACAATCAAGAACAAAAGCAAACAAAACATTACTGTGTTCCTACATCTTTGAGGCAACCAGAGGAAAATAAAATTAACTGCATCTCAGAATAATTTTGTTTCTTTTAATAATCACTGATACTTACAGAGCACTTTAAGACAGAATATATGTTATCTCATTTAAGCCTCACAATAATCCTACAATCTCATTCTACAGATGAGGAAAATGAGGCTCAGAAAAATTAAATGCCTTTTCCATGATCACCCAGATAGTATGGGGAATAGATTTCATATCTAAGTTTTTCTGGCTCCAAGTCCTGCATGCTACCCACTAATCTATGCCACGTTGCCTCTTTCTTTTAGGCATTCCTATTCAAATTCCTGAATGAGAATCCAATTTAAAATATTAATACCAGGAAGTTTAAAGGAGGACCTAATTATTTTGGAAAAAATATATTTAGGAAAGTATTTAAGGTCCTTGACAAAGAGGATTCATGGCTAAGCATATTTCTATTCTCTAATAAAGTTGTGACCTCATTGGTTTGAGCCATGACAAGTTAGTACCATGAACCTATCGACACTTTCTTATTCTAAACAATTATAATTCATGCATTCCTATAAATTATGGAATCATAGCATTTTATAGTTGGAAGTAAGAACAGCAATTAACCAGTCCAATTCAGACACAGAAAAGATAGCCAGAGGACTTACTCAATGTCATCCTCCACATTTAATATTCCATTGATTCTAGAACAGCACTTAGTTTGTCTGTCTGCTATCCTTTGTCTCTGATATATATCCAATCCAACTTTTTTTTTGGTTATCACCATTTTCCAAATGATGTCTTTTATATCACTTCTTGTACAAAAGTCACTGTTGGTAAAGTCTACCTATCTCAACCAAATGCAAAGATTTATTGCATCTAAGATCAACTGAAAATGTGGTTCCTTGGAAAGGTGTTATTTTATAATTCACAGCTATTTACTATCATTGAAAGAAAAAATAATATTAAGAGAAACAATGGTGTAACAGCATGAAGAAGTTTCTAGTCAAAACAGTGACATGGAAAGGTTTTGACTAAATTCAATTCTTGCTAAAAGTTCCACATCAAAAATAGGAAACTATATTAAAAGAAACACATTTTTAAAATAGTATGGAAGAAAAACTTGTAAAACAAAATAATTCTGATGAAAAACAAAAAGGCAAAATAGTAGTGGCTGTCAGAAGGATAATAACTGCTATTTCTTGGCTCATTACTGGCCTTTCTCTAAAGGCCAAAACACTAAATCTACTAGCTTGATATTAACTCCATCTAGGCCTACGTCCTTTGGCAGTCAGTGTTGCCTAGTTCACCACTTATTCACCCAGCGCTCTCCAGAGGCCATGCTCACTCAGCTCATTAGGTATTCCAGCTCTCAGACCATCTAGGAATATATTACCAAATGGCCATGATTATATGTGTATGTCTATGAAATATGAAACTGCACAGAGAAGGATAAGCCAAAAATCTATAATCATAATGCAATAAAAATTATAACCAAAAATGAAGTTAAAAGAAAGGGTTTAGACAAATGAAAAACAAATAATGTAATCATAAACAGTGAATGAGATAATGGATAAATTACAGAAATCATAGTTATATCAAAATTATTTGGTTGCACATAAGCATTCCTTAGAGGAAAATATATCTCAATTGAAAAATGCTAGGATTGCCTAATATTCTTCCCTAATCTGAAGATAGAGAACTCCATATTACTAGAAGCAGCCCTCCACTGTCACTTAGAACTCTCTAGTAAGAAATCATTGTAATACTAACTTCAGGAATTGAAAATCCAGGAAAAGTTTAGAAGGAGGGAAGGGGAAGGGAATAAATAGTATAAAGTATCTACTATGTGCTAGGAACTGTGCGAAGTACTTTTAAAAATATATATATTATGCCATTTGATACTCACAGTGACTTTATCAGGTTAGATATTAGTATTTTGACCACTTTCAGTTGAGGAAATTAAGGCAAACAGAATTTAAATGACTTGCTCAGGGTCACATAACAAATAAGGATCAGAGACCAGATTTGACTAAGGCTTTTCTGACTCTAGGCCCAGCTTTATATTTACTATGTCTGAAGAAGAAACAAGGGTGTGTGTGTGTGTGTGTGTGTGTGTGTGTGTGTGTGTGTGTATGTGTGTGTGTTGGGAGTGGAGAGACTTTTATCAGCCATTTCTCATAGAGAATGTGAGAAAATGGAAATCATAAAAAACACTTAAAAAGTTAAACACTATTGATCAAGAGAACTGCAGAACAAAGCTCTGGACAAAGACAATAACTCATTAATAACTGCAAAGGAATGATTAGAACAATTGAAAAGAGAAGGAATTGACCACAAAAATTCTGAGGGCAAAGACAAAGTTTATTCAAAGAAATTGTGGACATGATTGAAGAAATAAAATTAGAACTCTTCTGGGATCTTAGAGAAGCTTAGAAAAGAAGAGAGAAAAATCTTACTGCAATAGACAAAATCCGCTCAGATTTATTGGAAACAGAGAGCAAATTAAAAAGAGTTGCCTAAAAGGAACCCTATAGTCAATATATCCAGAAATGTGATTGTTAAACTCTAAAGCTTTCTGGTTTAAAAAATACTTTATTTTGATTAAGTATGCCGAGGTAATTTTTCAAAAATAATATTAAACACACATGCACTAAATGGCTTAGGAACTAAATACTTAAAGGAAAAACTAGCCAAACAACAGAAAATTAAACAGAAAAGCAATGTTCTTCAAGGAAATTTAACATAAAAATAAACAAATTAATTATCTCAACAGAATATTTTACAATTACTCAAATGGAAACTTTAGGTATTTATTTATTTTGTATCTTGACATGGCATTTTTATAAAAGCAGGCCATGTGTCAGTGCATAAGGAACTCATAAATAAATGCAGAGAAGTAGAAAAATTATATTTTTACAAACCACAACACAATAAATATTATAATCAATATATGAAATTAAAAGAAATGATTTGGACAAATAGAAACTAAAATTTAAAAAATCTAAATAATTCATGTGACAAAAAACAAATCATAATTATATCAAAGAAAATTATAATGGAGATAATATGTTAAAGCTTATTTGATTACAGCAAAACAATTCTTAGGGGAAAACATATGTCTAAAGATTTACATTAACAAAAAATTTTAAAAAGCAAACAATGAATTAAATATATAACTTTTTTAAATATAGGAAATAAATAACTCCAAAATAAGTGCAAAAATAATAATTCTGAAAATCAAGGAAATGATCAACAAAACTGAAAACAAAGTTTAAACTGGGATGATATATAAAACTAAAAGATGACATTTTTAAAAGTCCAATAAAATAGACAAACCAATTAGCTAATTTGTTCAAAAGAGAATAGAACATAAAGTTATCATGAAAAGGGTGAATTCATGATATATAAAAATCATTTAAGCAACACCCAATTGATTATGTGGTAGTTCAGCCAAGTATTATTATATTTATTTTATAAATGAACAAACTGTTGTTTAGAGAGTTTTTGGATCACTGATTTAGCATTAGAGGGACTTTAGGGTCATCTAATCTACTCTTCATTTGGCAGATCAGGAATCTCAGACAAATGAATTGTCTTGCTCAAGGTCCCATAGTTCATTTATGACTGAACTATGACTCAAGCTCATTTTCTGACTAAAACAAATTTTCTTTCCACTTTCCACTCTCTCTTCATAAGTCACCCTTCCCCAGAGAATGCATGTTTAAGAATTCCTAGAAAAAGGCAATGCTTTTTAGAATGACTTTTTGATAATAGAAATTTCTGGTACTATGGTATGGAGTAGAAGAGATATTTTATTACCTCTTAAATCACATTATTTAGTCTACCAACTCTATCTATATACATGATCTTGCTTAGAAACTTTTTAAAGAAAAATTAATATATACTTGATAAGAATTTTTATGGTCAATAGCTATGATGTTTCTCTCTGTTTGACCTGCATCTGTCAAAATCATTTATTTCATTTCATGATTTCTTATGTGAGTCATATCAAGTCTGGACAGTTCTGTGATTTTTTTATGCTTCCTTGGCAACCAAAAAACCAACCAAAAGTAAATTTCTGAAGTTCAACTTTATAGAAATGAAAAACCTAAGTGTTATTTCTTAAGTGTCATATTTCATCTATGAACACATTTTAAAGGATAACTATGAACCCTTGAAAATCAGAAAATATGATTAAAATGCTGACAATCATGTTGTAAAATGGGTTTGGAGGTAAGAAAAAGATCTAGAAATAAAGCTTGTTTTATAAATGGCCCACCTAAATATTTCAAGGAAAAGACAAGAAACTTTGATGCTTTTCCCCTGTTGTTAAAAAGTGTTTTTGAAACCTACTAGCATTTTTATACTTAAAAAACAAAGTCCATTCAAAAATATTGGTTGCATTTAGTATTGTACTTTGGCAGCAGGAGGTAAAGTATAGAATTTTTACACTCTGTGTCAAGTTTTGTAAAAAGGAATATATTTCTGTTCAGCATGGCATATGCACCAGAAAGCACAACTCTAAAAGATATAACTCCAGCTCCTTTCCTTCTGTATTTGTATTTCTTGATAGTGTCAACATTTAGTACTCTGCTCCTTCACTTTCCAAAAGGAAATTTTCCTTTCCAAATGGAAATGTTGGACAATTCTATAGCTATTTGACTCTAATCAGTTAAAGGTTCTTCTCTCTTTGCAAAATTAATAGAATGTGGGATATATATTATGTTACTGAAAATGGGATCATGCTTACACATGATTACAGCTTATATTTGTTCATCTTGTCTGGGGACATTATTACAGAGATCAGGGAAGACCACTGATTAGAATGTGCACAGGTGTCACAGAAAAGCCTCAGGTTCTTCTAGTCTCCAATGGTCTTAAAGGAACTTCAGAGAAAGAAGTCACATAGCTAAGATGTAATAAAAGAAGGAAAGTTCGTGTCCAGACCCCACTCCTTCCAACAAACTAGTAAGAAAAAGAGATGGAACACAAACTCCTGATGATGTAAATTGGGAGTCAGAGTAGAAGATAGAATCAGAATATCAGACTATATGTGAAGAGAAACAGTCCAGGGAGACAAGAATGAAAAAGATTTCAGTGACAGGCTGAATTAAAAATAGCAAGTCCAGAGTGTAGGGCCCACCTTCCTCCTACTTCCCTAAAGCTCTGGCTGGAGAATTTATATCTCCTTCACCCTGTTCATCTATAAAAACCGACTTTTCCTGCCCAGTTTCCCTCCTAATAGTGGAAGCTGGATGTGTGTGAAGGAACAACAAAATCCCCATTCAATTATATAGCCTATGGTAACTTGCTAAACTTTGAGTTTAAAATTATTTTTTTCCTATGTTATTTTACATTTGCATTCAAATATAGACCATTAACTATGATGTGTCCAAGCCATAAAACTGATAGAGAAAAAGAAACACCCCCCAAAAAAAATGCTTCCCCCCCTTAAGACTGGGATAGAGACACTACATCAATTAAAAATTTTCTTTAATTTTAGCAATATCTCAGTGCCTGTTCATAGCCTAGACTGCCTTTTGAACTCAGAAAAAGATTTAATAAGAAAATAAGTTAGCAGCAGCAAGAAATGTTTGTTTTGTTAATTACAGTCTTCATATAGTAAGACTCTCATCCATACCTAGTTATATAGTATTCCTGTTATGCAATTTAAATAGATTGTTTTAAATTAAATAGAACTTTCACACCAAAGAAAATTAATATCAAATAATAATACATTTATTTATCATTATTATTTACAGTTATTTAATATTTTCCTCTTAACCACAGCAGGAGGTAGATGATAATAGCTTATTTTAATATAGTTCCATATGGTTTACAAAGCACTTTATAGGTACATCATTCTCACAAAAATTCTATGAAATAACCAAGAACAGACATTGATGCACTCTCGGGGGAAGCTATGGATTGGTTCAGCCATTCCAGAAAGTAATTTGAATATATAACTAAAAAGTTACTAAATAATGCATACCCTTTGACCCAACAATTATAATAGTAGATCTATACTGCCAAAAAGAGGAAAAAGTTCCAGATAGCAACTCTTTTTATGTTTGGTAACAAACAACTGGAAGCTAAGAGAGTACCCATCAATGGAGAAATAACTGAACAAAAAATAATACTGTGCTGCAAGTATAGCTATCTCCATTTTATGTGAGAAAAATGATATTTAGGGAGCTTACATGACTTGTCCAGAGGCATACATAAATATATAGTGTTAGATCTTGGGTTTGCAACTAATCCTCTGCTCATGGCAAGTCTAACCCTCTTTCCATTGTGTCATATTCTTTCATACTCATAAGCTGGCTGGTATAGCTAAAATCAAGAAATAATATAATAATAATAATATGAGAGGCAACATAGCAAAATGGAAAGAGTTAATTCTAATTCATGCCTTTGGCACAAAATCCTCTAAGACTATGTAACTTAAAGAGGAGTTGGCCATATCAATTTAGAAAGTTTTTACCATTAGAGTGTCTTACACTGGTGAAATCACAAATGATAACTGATCCACAACTGAAATAAGACCAAAAAGAAAGGATGAAAAAAATGAAAATGAAAATAATGAAAATCACAATGGATTTATAATAAAAGTACTTCAGCTCAATGTGACCCTGGACATTTACAAGTTATATGGAAAAGTGCTTTAACAAATCAAATAGGGAAGCAGATGCAAGGTAGAGTGATCTGAAAAGCTAGTTTCTGTTCTCTATAAAGGAAAGCATCAAAGGAAAATAGGACACTAATGCATTGTTTGTAGAGTTGTGAAATGATTCAACCATTCTAGAGAGCAATTTGGAACTATGCCCAAAGGGCTATTAAACTGGGCATACCCTTTGATCCAGCAGTATCTCTCTATTAGATCTGTTTCCCAAAGAGATTATAAAAGAGGAAAAAGGACCCATGTGTGCAAAAATGTTTGTAACAGTCCTTTTTGTAATGGCAAGAAACTGGAAATTGAGTGGATGCCCATCAGCTGAGGAATGGCTGAATAAGTTATTGTATATGAAGATAATGGAATATTATTGTTTTATAAGAAATGATGAGCAGGCTGGTTTCAGAAAAGCCTAGAAAGACTTAAATGAACAGAGTTTGAGTGGAGTAGAACCAAGAGAACACTATACATGGAAACAACAAGATTTTATGATGATTAATTGTGATGGACGTGGCTTTTCTCAACAATGCAGAAATTCAAGGCAGTTTTGATAGACTTAGGATGGAAAATGCCATCCACATCCAGAGGGAGAACTATGGAGACTGAATATGGATCAAAACATAGTATTTTCACTTTTTTCTTGTCTCTTTCTCATGGTTTTTCCCTTTTTGGTCTGATTTTTCTTGTACAACATGTCAAATATGGAAATGTGCAAATAAAAATTGCACATATTTAACTTATATCAGATAACTTACTGTCTTGGGTACTGAGGAAGTAATGAAGGTAGGGAGAAAAATTTGGAACACAAAGTCACACAAAAATAAATGTTGAAAACTATTTTTACATGTATTTGAAAACTAAAATACTATTGAAAAAAATTAAAAGGAAGGCATTGAGAGGAATTGTTTAGTGTAGAAATGTTACTATGCTTCAGAAAAAGCTTCACCATCAGGGTGAAAGAACCTTAAAGTTTCTTATCTTCTTGAAGTACTTAGGTGGCTCATGTACAAAAAAGACATGCTTTATCACAGGATTTATTTATTTTGTTTATAGTTTACATGTGTAAAGTACTTCCCATGCATAAGTTATTTTTACCTTGCTTTTAAAATTATTATATTTTATCTTTCCAATCATCTTGACATCTGTAAATATCCCTTCACATTTCTCCATTATCAAGTCATTCTTTAAAATAAAGACTAAAAAACAAATAAAAAAGCAATTCACTAAAAGCAACTATCATCAAATGAAAATAGTAGAATATGCAATATTTTATACCTATAGCCCTCTATCTCTGTAAAGAAAGGAGGGGTATACATTTTCTTAATTCTTCTTTAGAATCAAGCTTCTTGAATATTAAATTACTTAATATTCAGTATTTTCTTTCCTCTTCCCTTCTTTTTCCTTTCTTTCATTCTTCCCATCCATTCACATTGCTGTAGTCATTGTGCATGCTGTTTTCCTGGTTCTGCTTATTTTCCTGTGAATCAGTTCATTTAAATGACCTTGCATCTTATAGATGAGGAAACTGAGGCTCACAAAGATTATCAATTAGTCATCTAACATGTATTAAGCAAGGCATGCATTCCTGTATGTGAAAAACTATGCTAAGATCTGAAGAAGAAAAAGGTATAAAATAGTGCCTGTCCTTAAGGCAATCAATCTGATAACACACCATTTTGCATCTACTGCCCTTCCTGGTTTCATCTCTATGAAACAGAATAACCTTTCCAGAAAAAGCTGGTTATTTCTGTACTCACCACCAAGATGCTCATTCAATCCTTGATGGACTTGATATTCCTCAGTCTCCTTTTTACATCCTTCCTTTATTTACAGAGATAGAAGACTCTAGGTATAGAATATTTCATCAGATTCAATTGATGTGTTGGTTGCTTTTAATGAATTGTTTTCCCCTCCTTCTTTTTTGTATTTGTTTTAAAGAATGACTTGGTAACACTTCCTAGCTGTGTGATCCTGGGCAAGTCACTTAACCACAATTGCCTCAGCAAAAAAAAATTAAATTAAAAAAATTTTTTAAAAGAATGACAGTAAGTGGAGAAGCATGAAGGCATATTTGCAGAAATTAAGGTGATTATAAAGACAATTTTTATTTGTCTTTACAAAGACAAAAATTATTTTAGTAAACTCTGTCATAAACAAGTGTACCCAAGACAAAGTGTACAATTGTGCTATTTATCCTAAAAAGGTAGAAAAGGGAGGGAGGGGACATAGGGAAGGAGAGAGAGAGAGAAAGAGGGAGAGAAACTTATTGTCTATATATCTAGTAAAGAAATTCAGAGAGAGCAAACACTTGTGAAATGAACAAAATGAACTCACTGCTCAAATAGTCTAGATTAGTTCCACTGACTATAATACTCCATGAATCAAAGGTTTTGGAACAGCAATGTTTAAACTTCGGATTGTAAATATGCAGATTTTGGGGTAGGAAAGAAGGAGCATGTAGTCATTGGGAAAAGCATTGAATCATAGAATTTTAGAACTGGAAGAGGCCAGACACCCAGAGAATGGCAACTATAAGCCTCAAATTCATGACATATGAGTGCCTAATTGTTCACCCTCGCTAGAAGTCTTTAAGTGAAGGCTGAATGAGTACCAGCTGAGGATGTAATAGGGACAATTCTTGATCAGACATGAGTTGTTACCATATTACTTTCAAAGTCCCTTCCAACTCTGCACATTTTGGTTCTATGACTGGTGTCCATATATTACAAAGGAAGAAATTGAATTCAAGGGAGCTGAAGTGTCTTTTTTAGCCAATAGATTGGAAGTGACAAAAGTATAGGTCCCTAGAACAAGTCAATTTTTTATATTGATGATATTTTGCTCTGAGGCAGGATTTTTAATCATTTTCTTTCTGTTTTAAGAACAGGGGAAGCCTGGTGAAGTTAAGTTTGAGAGGGACTGACACATGCATGGGATCCCCATAAACCTGCTCGCCATATAGAAGAAGCTGGAGAGCCTATTTCTAAAAGAGTCAGGGTGATGTGAAATGCAAATGTGTTGGAGAGAATTAGGAGCAGGCATTGACTTTCTGTAATTGTTTCTGATTCACTAACCATATGGTCAATGGCAGTCTCTTCAATTGGTTGTAGTTATGCAAGTGAAACTGATGATATCCTCAGCTCTCTTTAAGTTGCATCTCCTCTCTTGGTTTAAAGTTTTTTCTGACAATATGCAGTGAGAAATAATGCTGTGAGAAACAAGGCTGACAAATGTCTCAGCATTTCTTTTTTTGTTGTTGTTGAGGCAATTGGGGATAAGTGACTTGCCTAGGGTCACACAGCTAAGAAGTGTTAAGTGTCTGAGGTCAAATTTGAACTCAGGTCCTCCTGACTTCAGGGCTGGTACTCTATCCACTGCATCAATTAGTTGCCCTCAGCATTTGTTCTCAAATTAAGGGATTAAATACTATGATTTCATCCGTTTTAAAAGGTCAGATGAGCAAGGCAATTGGTAGTCTGGAAGTCTAGTCCATGCTAAATTTTACAGCCATCCCAGCCTCAATACTTTGGAAGCAGCAGACATGAATAGGATTCACAGAACAACCATGATGTTTCTGGTTTTGAAATTGGTGGGAAGGGGCAGCTAGATGGCACAATGGATAGAGCACCAGCCCTGAAGTCAGGAGGACCTGAGTTCAAATCTGGTCTCAGACACTTAACATTCCCTAGCTGTATGACCTTGAGCAAGTCACTTAACCCCAATTGCCTCAGCAAAAAGAAAAAAAAAGAAAAAAAAAAGAAATTGGTGGGAATAGTGCCATGTAGAAACTGCATTGTGTGAGTACACTCTCCCAAGGGGACATAGGAAGAGATGTGCCTCTGAGGTGCATGTGTGGAGGGAAATCTTTGTATTTTTTTTCTGGCTATATCTTCAAAGGAAATATTCCTTTGTAAAAACAAATTGATTTTAAATGATCATTTGAATACTCGATTGCAAGTCACTCACTGATAGTTTACAGTGAAAGAAATACAACTAGTGAAGGTTTAAGTTATCCTAACTCCCTAAAATAGTATGTCCTAGAATCCTGTGAGGGAGATGTAGTAGAACAATGAGCCAAAGCAGTATTTGCTACAAATACATATAACTAAATATTTAGGAATCCAAAGGAAACCATTATTTTGAAAGATAGTTATGAAAATATTAGAAAAACAATGGGCCCATACAAATCTATCCACAATCCTCTTAGGGTTTTATGGATCCTGAATTAAGAATGCCTTCCCTAGAGATAGTAGAAAATAGTAGAAAGAGTTAATCTTCATTAGAATACAATTCACTTATGCAGTGACCAATCACTACCTCTAGAAAAATGGTAAAGAAGCATACTTTTCACTTCTTGGCAAAGGGGTAATGAACTGAAGGTCCTTCATCTTCAGATATGGCCAACTTATAAACAGTTATACTTATTTTTAGGGCTTTTTAAAAGGTGATAGGGGTAATGTGGGTATATAATAATGATTTTTTTATTAAAGCTTTTTATTTGCAAAACATATGTATGGATAATTCTTCAACATTGACCCTTACAAAACTTTCTATTACAAATTTTTCCCTTCTAGTCCCCCCCCTAGATGGCAGGAAATCTACTACATGTTAATTATGTTAAAATACTTGACAAATCGAATATATGTATACATATTTCCATACATCATTTTTGTGCAAGACAAGTCGTATCTATAAGAAAAAAAATAAGAGAAAAGAAACACAATGCAAGCAAACATCAATAGAAAGCATGAAAATGTTATGTTGTGGTCCACATTTCATATCCCTCTCTCTGGGTGTATATGGCTTTCTTCACTGAACAATTGGAACTGGTTTGAAACATTTCATTGTTGAAGAGAGCCATGTCCATCAGAATTGATCATCATAGTCTTGTTGTTGCTGTGTATAATGATCTCCTGGTTCTGCTCACTTCGCTCAACATCAGTTCATGCAAGTCTCTCCAGGCCTCTCTGAAATCATCCTGCTGGTCGTTTCTTATACAACAATAATATTCCATAACATTCATATATCATAATTTGTTCAGCCACTCTCCAATTGATGGGCATCCATTCAGTTTCCAGTTTCTAGCCACTACAAAAAGGGCTGCCACAAACATTCTTGCACATGTAGGGCCCTTTCCTTCCTTTAAGATCTCTTTGGGATATAAGACCAATAAAAACACTGCTGGGTCAAAGGATATGCACAGTTTGATCACTTTTTGAGCATAGTTCCAAATTGCTCTCCAGAATGGCTGAATCCATTCACAGCTCCACCAACAATGTATCCATGTCCCAGTTTTCCCACATCCCTGCCAACATTCATCATTATCATTTCCTGTCATTTTAGCCAATCTGACAGGTGTGTAGTGGTACCTCAGAGTTGTCTTAATTTGCATTTCTCTGATCAATAGTGATTTGGAGCACCTTTTCATATGACTAGAAATAGTTTTAATTTCATCATCTGAAAATTGTCTGTTCATATCCTTTGACCATTTAAATGATGATGATACTAAGAAGAAAGAAAGAAAAGGCTATTAATGAAATTTTTAAAAATTCATAGAAGAAGGAAACAAGTTAGAAAGGAGACAAAAGCAAGCAATAAAGTGCTGATACGAGTGTTAAATTTATATTTTAAAATGTTGTACATAATAGGAATTCATGATTTTATGTGGTCCTTTTTTGTATTTGTACATAGAAATGTTCATTTTCTGATGTTTCAATACATAATTTTAAAAAGAAATTTTAAAATTAAAAATAAATTAAATTCAACAACTCTTCAAGATATACCTGCTACATATTCTAGATACTAGACTAGGTGTTAGAGTTAAAATGGAAAAAAAAAAATCCCTGCTTTCAAAGATCTTCTATGTGGGGAGAGGAAGTGCAACATATACACAGATAAGCAAATCCAAATTATATATACAGTATACAATTAATTCTTTCAGGAGGTGAGGAATAGACTAATCATAAAATATAGAATTTAATCATAAAAATATAGAATTCTTGAGATCAGATTTGAAGGGAGTCAGGGATTCCAAGAGACAGAAGTATAGGAGAAGGAATGGAACATTTTGGACATGAAAGACAGTCAGTTCAAAGGCAAAGGACAGAGGTGGAAAATGTAGTGTCCTGTGTATGAGAACAGCAAGTAGAACATCTTGATTAGAATTCAGAATATGTGGAATATATGCCACAAGGAGCAATATGGGTGGAAAATTGGATTGGAGGGGGGTGGAGCCAAGATGGCAGAGAGTAACCACATCTATATCTGAGTTCCTCTGAGCAGTCCCTCAAATCAATAGCAGATTAAGTCTCTGAAATGAAACGACAGAAACCACAAATATTTGGAATACAACAAACTTCCAGAACAAGATATTGTGGAAGAACTTCAGAAAAGGTCTGTTTCAATTGGGCAGGAAGAGAGGCCAGCAAGCCCAGACCGCAGAGCAGAGAGGCTGGGGTAAGGGACCTGGGGTGGGGGGTGGGGGAGTCAGGTCATTGCAACATCTGTGCACTAGAGAATCTACTGCAAGGCTCTTAGGCTACGCTGTCCTGCTTGCAAGCTAGTAGTTAAGCAGATTTGCTGTGAGACACCCAAAAGCAAAAATAAAAGGCAAATTGTAAGCCACTGAGCCTCAGAAGAATGTGGGACTTGGCCCCTCCTATTTAGGCACCAGGAGTCAATCAGCAGCAAAGAAAACTAGAGTGGCTGTTGTCCCTTTGCCTTAAGAGCAGATCTCAATCTTTAAAAAAAAAATGAGCAAAAAAGCAAAAAGAACTCTGACCATACCCAACTTTTATGGAGAAAGAGAAGAACAGACCTCAAACCCTGGGGATCCCAAAGGTTTCAGATGAAGCCCCAAAGGGTGATATGACATGGTTCTCATTTCACAAGGCTCTCTTAGAAGAATTCAAAAAGTATCTTAAAAGAGAGTGAGAAGAAAAATGAGGAAAAGAAATGAGATCTTTGCAAGAAGGTATGAAGAAGGAAAATCAGAAATTACATGAAGAAAACATCTTTAAAAATAGACTTGATGAAATGAAAAAAGCATGTAACTCCTTACAAAATAGATATGAAAAAGAAACTAATTCATTGAAAAACAAAATCTATGAAATGGAAAAAAATGCAATGAACAAAATACTTCATTTAAAAGTTCAATTGGTCAAATGTAAAAGGAGATTTTAAAAAGCTAACAGAAAAAAAATTCACTAAAAATTAGAATTGAACAAATGGAAGTGAATGACTCAATGAGAGTTCAAGAATCAATCAAACAAAACCAAAAAAATGAAAAAAATATAAGAAAACATGAAATACCTCATTGGAAAAACAACTGACTTGAAAAATAGATCTAGGAGAGACAATCTTAGAATTATTGGACTTCCTGAAAACCATGATGAAGAAAGGAGATTAGACATCATCTTTCAGGAAATCATCAAGGAAAACTACCTAGAAACAGAGGGTAAAATAGCCATTGAAAGAATTCACAGATCACCTCCTGAAAGAGACCCCAAAATTAAAACTTGAAGGAACATCGTCGCTAAATTTCAGAATTGTCAAATCAAGGAGAAAATATTGCAAGCAGCCAGAAGGAAACCATTAAATATCAAGGAGCCACAATCAGGATTATCCAAGACCTAGCAGCTTTCACTTTAAAGGATTGAAGGGCAGGAAATCTGATATTCCAAAAAGCAAAGGAATGTGGATTGCAACCAAGAATCAATTATCCAGCAAAACTGAGCATCATCTTTCAGGGGAAAAGATGGATATTCAATGAAGTAGGTGAATTTCATCTATTTCTGATGAAATGATCAAAGGTAAATAGAAAATATGATCTTCAAATAAAGGATTCAAGAGAAGCATAAAAAAGGAAAAAGGAAAGAAAAATTAACTTAAATTTAACTTAAATTAAAATTAACTTAAATTAAATTAAATTAAAATTTAACTTAAATTAAAATTAACTTAATTTAACTTAAGTTAAAAAGCTTATATCCTTATATGGGAAGATGATGTATTTAACTCTTTAGGTCTGTATCTCTGTTATGGGTATAGAGGGGGCAGGTATAACGTGATTTTATTGTGATGATATAAAAAAGAAACTAGAGGAGAAAAGGTGATTCTACTAGAAGAGGGAAATGGAATTAAAATGGGGTAAATTACATTTTATGAAGAGGCAAAAAAGAACTATGGCAATTGAGGGAAAGAGGGGAGGGGGATGAGCATTGTATGAATCTTAATCTCCCCAGATTTGGCTCAAAAAGAAAATATCAGACACATTTAGCTTCACAGAGGAGCTTGTCTCAGCCTATATGGAAATGGGAAGGGAAGGGAGAAATGAAGGGGGGAGGCTAATAGAAGGGAGAACAGAAGTAGAAGGGGAAAGGTATAAGAAAGGGAGAGGGGCTGCAAAAGAAAGGGCTGTTTGAGGGAGAATATGGTCAGTAACAAAATACTGGGGAGGAGGGGAAGGGGGAAAGAGAAGAGAAAAGTTAATTGGGGTTAAACAGGATGGTAGGAAATACAAAGTTAGTAATTTTATCTGTGAATGCGAATGGGACAGACTCTCCCATAAAACAGAAGTGGATATCAGACTGGATTAAAAGCTAGAATCCTACAATTTGTTGTTTACAAGAAACATATTTAAAGCATAATGACACATTTAAAGTAAAGGTAAAAGGCTGGAGCAGAATCTGTTGTGCTTCAAGTGAAGTAAAAAAAAAAAGTAGCAGTCCTGATCTCACATGAAGCAAAAGCAAAAATAAATCTAATTAAAAGAGATATGGAAGGAAACTATATCTTGCTAAAGGTATCACATATATGAATGTCATGGAATATTATTGTTCTGTAAAAATGACCAGCAGGATGATTTCAGAGAGGCCTGGAGAGACTTGCATGAACTGATACTAAATGAAATGAGCAGAACTAGGAGATCATTATACATGGCAACAACAAGACTATATGGTGATCAATTCTGGAGGATGTGGCTCTCTTCAACAATAAAATGTTTCAAACCAGTTCCAAGAAAGCCATATACATCCAGAGAGAGGGATATTAATGTGGACTACAGCATAATGTTTTCAAGCTCCCTATTGATGATTGCTTGCATTATGTTTCCCTTCTCAGATTTTTTTTCTTGTAGATCCGACTTTTCTTGCACAGCAAGATAGCTGTAAAAACATGTATACACATATTCGATTTGTCAAGTATTTTAACATAATTAACATGTAGTAGACTTCCTGCCATCTAGGGGAGGGGTGGAGGTTAGAGGGAAAAAATTTGTAACGGAAAGCTTTGCAAGGGTCAATGTCGAAAACTTACCCATACATATGTTTTGCAAACAAAAAGCTTTAATAAAAAAAATCCTAATTTTGTATTTAAAAAGGGTACAACAGATAATGAACTAATATCAATGCTAAACATATATGCACTACGTGATATAGCATCTAAATTCCTAAAGGAGAACTTAAGAGAGCTGCAAGAACAAACAGACAGCAAAACTGTACTAGTGGGGGATCTCAAACTTGCTCTCTCAGAACTAGATAAATCAAACTACAAAATAAATAAGAAAGAAGTTAAGGAGGCAAATAAACAAGTTAGTTATGATAGATCTTTGGAGAAAATTGAATGGAGACAAAAGGAGTAAATTTTTTTCTCAGCACTTCATGGAAACTACACAAAAATTGATCATATATTAGAGCATGAAGATTTCAAAATCAAATGCAGAAAGGCAGAAATAGTAAATGAGTTATTTCTTTTCAGATCATGATGCAATAAAAATTACATTCAATGAAAGGCTAGGGGAAAATAGACCAAAAACTAATTGGAAATTAAACAATCTAATCCTAAAGAATGAGTGGGTGAAATAACAAATCATAGATACAATCAATAATTTCATTCAAGAGAATGGCAATAATGAGACAACATACCAAAATTTGTGGTATACAGCCAAAACAGTTATTAGAGGAAATTTTATATCTCTAGATGCTTACTTGCATAAAATAGAGAAATAGAAGATCAATGAATTGGACTTGCAATTTAAAAAGCTAGAAAAACAACAAATTAAAAACCCCAAATTAAATACCAAATTTGAAATACTGAAAATAAAAGGGGAGATTAATAAAACTGAAAGTAAGAAAACTATTGAATTAATAAATAAAACTAAAAGTTGCTTTTTAAAAAAAAACCAAAAAATAGATAAACCTTTAGTTAATTTGATTAGAAAAAGGAAAGAAGAAAATCAAATTGTTAGTCTCAAAAATGAAAAGGGAGAACTTTCCGCCAATGAAGAGGAAATTAGAGCAACAATTTGGAGCTATATGTCAATATAACTATATGTAAATAAATTTGATGATCTAAGTGAAATGAAGGAATATCTACAAAAATATAGATTGTCCAGATTAATAGAAGAGGAAATAAGTTACTTAAATAGTCCGATTTTAGAAAAAGAAATAGAACAAGCTATTAATCTATTCCCTAAGAAAATATCTCCAGGACCGGATGGATTTATATGTGAATTCTAACAAACATTTAAAGAACAATTAATTCTAAAACTATGCAAACTATTTGAAAAAAATAGAGAAAAGAGTCCTATCAAAGACACTGATATGGTGCTGATTCCTAAACTAGATAGGGTGAAAACAGAGAAAGAAAATTATAAACCAATTTCCCTAATGAATATTGATGCAAAAATCTTAAATAAAATATTAGCAAAGAGATTATAGAAAGTCATCCCCAAGATAATATACCATGACCAAGTAGTATTTGTACCAGGAATGCAGGGCTGGTTCAATATTAGGAAAGCTATTAGTATACTTGACTATATCAATAACCAAACTAACAAAAATAACATGATTATCTCAATAGGTGCAGAAAAAGCATTTGACAAAATCCAACACCCATTCCTATTAAAAACACTAGAGAGGATAGGAATAAATGGAGTTTTCCTTAAAATGATCAGTAGCATCTATTTAAAACCATCAGCAAGCATCATATGTAATAGGAGCAAACTAAAACCATACCCAATAAGATCAGGAGTGAAACAAAGTTGCCCACTATTACCATTACTATTCAACATTGTAGTAGAAATGTTAGCTTTGGGGCAGCTAGGTGGCGAAGTTAGATAGAGCACCAGCCCTGAAACCAGGAGTACCTGAGTTCAAATCTGGCCTCAGACACTTAATACTTCCTAGTTGTGTGACCCTAGGCAAGTCTCTTAATCCCAATTGCCCCAGAAAAAAGAAAAAAAAAGAAAAAAAAAAGGTCAGCTGTGGAAATAAGAGAAGAGATTAAAGGAATTAGAGTAGGAAATGAGGAGACCAAATTATCACTCTTTGCAAATGATACGGTATATTTAGAGAATCAACTAAAAAACTATTAGAAATAATCCACAACTTTAGCAAAGTTGCAGGAAACAAAATAAATCCACATAAATCAGCTTTTTTATATAAATCAGGAACTATATGAACACAACTACAGAACACTTTCCACACAAATGAAGTCAGATCTAATCAATTGGAAACATATCAAATGTTCATGGGTAGGCTAAGCAAATATAATAAAAATGACAATACTACCTAAATTAATCTACTTATTCAGGGCCATACCAATAAAACTCCCAAGAAATTATTTTACAGATCTAGAAAAAATAATAACAAAGATCATCTACAAGAACAAAAGGTCAAGAATTTCAAGGGAATTAATGAAAAAAATTGCCAATGAAGGTGGCCTAGTTGTGCAGACTTAAAACTATAGTATAAAGCAGCAGTCATCAAAACCATTTTTACTGGCTAATAAATCAGTGGAATAGGTTAGGTTCACAAGGCAAAATAGTCAATGACTATAATAATCTTGACAAACCCAAAGACTCCAGCTTTTGGGATAAGAACTCACTATTTGTCAAAAACTGCTGGAAAAATGGGAAACTAGTATGGCAGAAACTAGGCAATGACCCACATCTAACACCGTATACCAAGATAAGGTCAAAATCGATTCATAATTTAGAATTAGAAAAACATAGGATGGTTTAACTCTCAGATCTATGGAGAAATAAGGAATTTATGGCCAAAGAAGAACTAGAGTTTATTATTGAACACAAAATAGATAATTTTGATTATATGAAATTAAAAGGTTTTGTACAAACAAAAATAATGCAGACAAGATTAGAAGGGAAGTAATAAACTGGGAAAATCTTTTTACATTCAAGGGTTCTGATAAAGGACTCATTTTTTTGTATTTATTTATTGCATTTATTTATTTGTTTTTTTTATTAAAGCTTTTTATTTGTATAACATATGTATGGGTAGTTCCCTAGCATTGATCTTTACAAAGCTTTCCATTACAAATTTTACCCCCAGTCCCCTCCCCTCCCCTAGATGGCAGGAAGTCCACTACATGTTAATAATGTTGAAATACTTGACAAGTTGTGCAAGAAAAATCCTATCTACAAGAAAAAAAAAAAGAAAATCAGAGAAAGGAAACACAATGCAAGCAAACCTCAATTGGGAGCATGATAATGTTATGTTGTGGTCCATATTTCATATCCTTCTCTCTGGGTGTATATGGTTTTCTTCAGTGAACAATTGGAACTGGTTTGAGACAATTCTTTGTTGCAGAGAGCCATATCCATCAGAATTGATCATCATGTAATATTGTTGTTGCTGTGTATAATGATCTCCTGGTTCTGCTTGTTTCACTCAGCATCAGTTCATGCAAGTCTCTCTAGGCCTCTCTGAAATCGTCCTACTGATCGTTTCTTACAGAGCAATAATATTCCATAACATTCATATACCATAATTTATTCAGCCACTCTCCAATTGACGGGCATCCATTCAGTTTCCAGTTTCTAGCCACTACAAAAAGGGCTGCCACAAACATTCTTGTACATGTGGGTCCCTTTCCCTCCTCTAAGATCTCTTTGGGATATAGGCCCAATAGAAACACTGCTGGGTCAAAGGGTATGCACAGTTTGATAACTTTTTGAGCATAGCTCCAAATTACTCTCCAGAATGGTTGGATCTGTTCACAGTTCCACCAACAATGTATTAGTGTCCCAGTTTTCCCACAACCCCTCCAACATTCATTGTTATCTTTTCCTGTCATTTTAGCCAATCTAAAGGCCTCATTTCTAAAATATATAGAGAATTGACTCAAATTTAGAAGAATTCAAGTCATTATCCAATTGATAAATGGTCAAAGGATATGAACAGACAATATTTAGATGAAGAAATTAAAATCATTTTTAGTCATTTGAAAAGGTGCTCTGAATCACTATTGATTAGAGAAATGCAAATTAAGACAACTCTGAGGTACCACTACACACCTCTCAGATTGGCTAAAATCATGGGAAAATATAATGACAAATATTAGAGGGGATGTGAGAAAACTGGAATATTAATACATTGTTGATCAGATTGTGAACTGATCCAACCATTCTGGAGAGCAATTTGTAACTATGCCCAAAGTGCTATCAAAAAGTGCATATCTTTGATCCAGTAGTGTTTCTACTGGGACTATATCCCAAAGATATCATAAAGGAGGGAAAGGGACCCACATGTGCTAAAATTTTTGTAGCAGCCCTTTTTGTAGTGGCTAGAAACTGGAAACTGAATGTATGCCCATCAATTGGAGAATGGCTGAATAAATTATGGTACATGAATGTCATGGAATATTATTGTTCTATAAGAAATGACCAACAAGATGATTGCAGAGAGGTCTGGAGAGACTTGCATGAGCTGAAGCTGAGTGAAATGAGCAGAACCAGGAGATCATTTTACACGGTAACAACAAGATTATAATGATCAGTTCTGATGGACATGGCTCTTTTCAACAATGAGATGTTCCAATGCTTTTGTGATGAAGAGAAGCATCTACACCCAGAGAGAGGAATGTGGGAACTGAGTATGAATCACAATATAGCATATTCACTCTTTTTGTTATTGTTTGCTTGCATTTTATTTTCTTTGTCTTTTTTTCATTTTTGATCTGCTTTTTCTTGTGCAGCAAGATAATTGTATAATATATATGCTAGGTTTAATATATATTTTTACCATGTTTAACATATATTGGATTACTTTCCATCTAGGAAAGAAGGTGAGGAAAAGGAGAGGAAAAATTGGAATACAAGGTTTTGCAAGGGTCAATGTTGAAAAATTATACATGCATATGTTTTGAAAATAAAAAGCTTTAATAAAAAAGAATAATTGGATTGAAGTCAAATATCCAAAGTATATGGATTTTGAAGGATTTTAAATGGCAAACAAATGAGTCTCTATTTTAACCCAGAAGCTTTTTAAATCAGGGATTCACTTGTTGAGACCTGTGCTTTAGAAATATCAATTTGATTTTAACATAATTAACATGTATTAGACTGCCTGCCATCCGGGGGAGGGAGTGGGGGGTAGGAGAGAAAGATTTGTAATAGAGAGCTTTGCAGGGGTCAATGATGAGAAATTACCTATGCATATGTTTTGCAAATAAAAAAGCTTTATTTAAAAAAAGAAATATCTGCAAATTAAGACAACTCTGAGATACCACTACACACCTGTCAGATTGGCTAAAATGACAGGAAATGATAATGATAACTGTTGGAGGGGATGTGGGAAAACTGGGACACTGATACATTGTTGGTGGAACTGTGAACGGATCCAACCATTCTGGAGAGCAATTTGGAGCTATGCTCAAAAAGTTATCAAACAGTGCATACCCTTTGACCCAGCAGTGTTTCTATTGGGCCTATATCCCAAAGAGATCTTAGAGGAGGGAAAGGGGCCCACATGTGCAAGAATGTTTGTGGCAGCCCTTTTTGTAGGGGCAAGAAACTGGAAATTGAAAGGATGCCCATCAATTGGAGAATGGCTGAATAAATTATGGTATATGAATGTTATGGAATATTATTGTTCTGTAAGAAATGACCAACAGGAGGATTTCAGA